>JAVJIF010026259.1:0-94204 GCA_038442645.1 Agave tequilana
AATTCTTGAAGAAGGAGGATCCAACGAATGAGTCGGGCCTTGGCATCCTTCTTCATCATGAGATACCTAAGCGCAGAATGATCGGTGAAAATGGTAGTTGGACCCTAGTAGGTAGGGACGAAACTTCTCTAAGGCAAACACTACTGCCAAGAATTCCTTCTCGGTCGTAGTGTAGTTCAGTTGAGCGTCATTGAGAGTCCTACTAGAGTAGTAGATCACGTGCTGCTTGTTATCAATACGTTGTCCTAGGACAGCGCCTATGGCAAAATCAGAAGCATCGCACATAATCTCAAACGGCTTAGACCAATCCGGTGCAGATATGATTGGTGCAGAAATCAGCTCTCTCTTAAGCTTCTCCCAAGAAGTGATGCAGTCAGCATCGAAAGTGAAGGACACATCCTTAGCTAACAGATTAGTCAAGGGCCTAGCAATTTTGCTAAAATCCTTGATAAATCTTCGGTAGAATCCAGCGTGTCCTAAGAAGGATCTAATGTCCTTAACGCATTTGGGCATGGGAAGCTTAGCAATAACCTCGATTTTGGCTCTATCCACTTCTATTCCTTTCTTGGATATTTCATGACCCAAGACAATTCCATGTTTCACCATGAAGTGGCATTTCTCCCAGTTTAGTGTCAAATGTTTTTCAGCACAACGTTGGAGGACGAGTTCAAGATGGTGGAGACATTGAGTGAATGAATCTCCGTAGATGGAGAAATCATCCATGAAGATTTCTAAGAAGCGCTCTACCATGTCAGAGAAAAGACTCAACATGCAACGTTGAAACGTTGCTGGGGCATTGCATAAGCCGAATGGCATTCGACGATAAGCAAATGTCCCAAATGGACAGGTTAACGTGGTCTTTTCTTGGTCCTCAGGAGCGATAGGGATCTGGTTATAGCCGAGTAACCATCCAAGAAGCAGTAATACTCGTGACCCGCTAAACGTTCAAGCATCTGATCAATGAAGGGAAGTGGAAAATGGTCCTTACGAGTTGCAGCATTCAGTTTTCTATAGTCAATGCAAACTCGAATCTTCGTGGGAAGTCGAGTTTGAACCAACTCTTTGTTCTCGTTTTCACTACGGTGAAACCAGATTTCTTTGGGACCGCGTGGACAGGACTGACCCATTGGCTATCCAAATGGGATAAATTATCCCATTGTCTAAGAGTTTTATGATTTCAGCATGAACAGCCTCTTGCATAATAGGGTTTAACCTACGCTGCGGGTCTCTCTTGGTGTGGCGTCTTCATTGAGATGGATGCGGTGTTTTGAACGATGGTTGGACTTAATCCCTTAATATCAGTCATAGTCCACCCGATGGCTTCCTTATGTTTCCTTAGAATATCTTTCAAATCTTTTTCTTCCCCGTCATTTAAATGAGAGGCAATGATGACGGGAAAGGTCTCTTGTTCGCCTAGATAGGCGTACTTGAGATGCGCAGGAAGGGCTTTCAATTCTAAGGAAGAGGCAGGCTCACTAGAAGGACTAGTCAAATCTGTTGGCTCCATTGTAGGTGAAATTGGGTTTGAAGCCAATTCACGGCAGAATCTACCACCTGATCGAGATTAAAGTCATCAGACTCTAACTCGAAGTCAATCTCCATTCTGAATCCAATTCTTCCCCGTGTTCACTTGTCAAGTTCTCAATTTGGTTTACTTCAAAGGTTTGGTCCTCGATGTCACGAGGTTGTTTTCCTAGATGGAAGACATTGACTTCTCTAGTCATGTCTCCAAAGGTTAACCTCATAGACCCATTCCTGCAATTGATTATGGCATTAGCAGTGGCAAGGAATGGTCGACCTAGGATGACCGGAGTTTGAGCCCTACGATTGGAGTTGGACACAGGTTGTGTCTCTAAAACTATGAAATCGACAGGGTATATGAACTCTCCTACCCGAATCAGGACATCGTTAATTTCCCCTTTTGAACTTTAACAGAACGGTCAGCCAGTTGGATGGTGACTCGAGTTGGACTAAGGTCACCCAACCCGAGTTGTTTGATAAACAGAGAATGGAAGCAAGTTGATACTTGCTCCCAAGTCAAGAAGTGCACGACTAATCTCGGCTTGTCCTATTGTGCAGGCAATGGTGGGGCTACCTGGATCTTTGTACTTGACAGGATAGGACCCGAAAATAGCTCACTAATATTAGTGGCTAGGAAGACTTTCTTAGGAACATTAGTCTTTCTCTTCTTGGTGCACATGTCCTTAAGAAACTTAGCATAGGAAGGAACTTGTTGGATGGCATCAAGAAGGCACATTTATCTTCACTTGGTTAAACATCTCGATTATCTTGTCCATGTGCGGGTTTTGTTTGTTGTTTTTCAGCTATTCGGAAATGGTACTATAGGCTGGTGCACCTGGCTGGCTGACTTATCTTTTTCAGACTCGTCCGAATTGGAAGAAATTGGATTGGATGATGTGGAAGCTTGATTTTGGTTGTGCTGAATAGGATTGGTGGGTGTTGACACTTGGTTATCAACTTTCTTTCCTGACCTCAATGTATGCACAGCATTACATTGATTGAAAGAAGGATCCTCAGCCAGATGAGCTTGTTGGGATTCCTAGGATTGGTGATTGGCTGACTAGGTCGGGTACCCTTTTGTCTCTCATTTTGTGGGTTGGCCAGTTAACTCATTGAACTTCTAGCCTCTGAATGGTTTGCATGAGAGAATCTTGGTTTTTCATATATCTCTCCATGTTTCTCTCAAAGTCAGTCATTCTTCTTTCCAATTGAGGATTATGGAAGGAGGATTGCGGAGCTGGTTAGGAAAGTTCTGTTGATAATTTAGAAAGCTTGGTGGATGGTTGGGAGAATTATTATGGAAATGGAGAAGTTGGGTTGATGATTGGAAGAATTGTTACCATGATGGAAGTGGTTAGCATGATTGGATCGTGAATGGTCATTGTTGTTCTGGCTCCATAAGAAATTAGGGTGATTTCTCCAGCCGGGATGTACGTTGGAGCGTAAGGATTGTTGTTCGGCCTTGAAAAAGCCGCATTCATTGGTTCGTGATAGGATTGCTGAGCCTGAAACACTGGGCATTCCTCGAATACATGGTTCATGCTTGCCAGTAAGTGCAGCCCGGGGGTGGAAATTGGTTCGGGCTGACTTGATTGACTGGACTTGGTTCTTTCGTCTCTAGAGCTTCCAGTCTTCTAGCTAAATTAGCTAACTTAGCCTCATTAGCGATGGACGATTCTATGGAGTGGAGACCTCCTTTTGAAGAGATGGAGTTAGGATTCTTATGGGTCTCACTCGCAGATTCCCATTGGATGGTTTTCTCAGCTAAATTTTCATACAAATCCCATCTCTCATCTTTATCTTTCTGCAAGAAACCCCCTTGGCACATACTTTCTAAGAGGGTTGGTGGAGTAGTCTAAACCGTCATAGAGAATTTGGCATTGTCGCCATTCTCTATTCCATAATGTGGACATTGGACAAGGAGGTCCTTAAAGCGTTCAAAGTACCTCCAGAACGGTTCACTAGGTCTTGCTTAAATTGCATGATCGTCTTCCTAATGAGAGCGATTTTATGGATAGGATAGAATTTCTTCAAGAAGACCTTGATGAAACCATCCCAAGATGTGATGGAACCGGCTGCTAAGCTATAGAGCCACTTTTTCGCTAGGTCCTTAAGTGCAAACGGGATAAATCTCAACCTAATAGCATCGTCTAAAAGGTGTGGGATTTTCATCATAAGACATACTTCCTCAAATTATCTTATGAAGAAGTAGGCATCTTCGGACTCTAGACCATAAAATTTGGGGAGTGTGTTGATGAATTGAGGCTTGAGCTCGAAATTGTATTCACCAACCGATGGAAGTGAAATGCACGATGGAAGTGAGGTCCTAATGGGGTAGAACCTATCCTGCAGTGATGTGGATTGAGCCATTACCGGATCTGGTCTTGGTTCAAACTTAGGTGGTGATGGTTTCTAGTCAACCTAGATGAATTAGGGTCTCTCGACCACACTTGCATACACAAACACAATCATAATCACACAAGTTCAAACAGCAGTCAACAATAAAAATCAACCAAGCCTAGTCTAAGGTATCCTTGACCTAGACAACTCCTAACTGGTTGATTGTCCACAAGAGGAAGAATGTAGACCTTGACCACAAGCTAATCAGCCAGGTCAGGGCAAGATTGGTGGGAGGTTTTCCGTCAAAAGACGTTCCTTAATTAAGTAACCACCAATCTTCGGGCTTTCGGCCCTCAATCCCTTTCCTTGACACTGATTTTACAGGAGTCAATTTCCAACACTTTTCCTCTTCAGGATAATCTCCTATTGAGTTCGAGATGTCCCTAAGGCCAACGTCTATCAAATTTTAATTAGGCTTAGGTTGTGCGTGCTTGGAGATGGTTTGTGGGCTAAGGAAGGGTAATGACTTCCCCACCTTATCTTGATTTGGGTTTTGCCCTTAGAATTGATTCGTGCAAAGTGTGCAAGATATAGAAAGTAACATTCAAAAGCAAATATCACCCAAGAATGTTGCCTATGCTATATGCTATGCATGCATACCTTGTCTCCAGCTCTCTTCAACAGTGAAGTAAAAGAATTGAAAAAACTTGTGCCTAGAATGCAAATGTCTAATCAATTTTAACTTTCAACGAATATTTTACTGTTGACTTTAAAAACAGGGATGTTGGATAGAAACACTAGCACAAATATGACATGTAAAAACTAAAGTTTTTGCGAGCAATATGTCCTGCAAAACAAAGTTTTTAGTAGTCCCAAAAATTTCAGATTTGCAAAGCAATTTCTTGAAATTCTGTTTCCTACTTTCGAGAGTAGGGGCACAGAATTTTCAAGTCTTCTTGGCAAAGCTTGATTGCTAGATCTTGATCTTCGAGTCCCTGAAACAAACATACAAAAGTTGTTAAAACAACTACACCGTTCCCTCTCCGGCAACGGCGCCAAAAATTGATTGCTAAAATAAAAGAAACAACCAATGAGTTTAAGAATGTACCGTATAGCTTGTGGCTAACGGGTCGTGTCCACAAGGAGGGATGCGATAGAAGCTTTTCGATGAGTTGCTTAAAAACAAGGAATTTGTGTTCGTTTTTTAGGAAAAAGAGAGTGGAAGGAAAAGAGATGAAAAAGAGAAATTTCAACTTTCAGAAAAGGATTTGGAGAAGGTGATTTGTAAAAAGCTTTAAGAGTTGTGATGTTGTTTTATAATATGAAATCAAATCTGGGCTCACTATCTTCCTACTCAATTGTTCATTCTTCTCTTAAGGTATTAAGTCCCTCAAGTATCATTTGCAAAACTTAAAGTTGCTTTTTCTTTAGAAAGGTTTGAGTAAAGCACATAAGATGCAGAAGGTTTGAGTCCTTTTTCTTCAAGAAAGAGTTGGAATCGGATATTAAAACATAAAGCGCGAAGAAGCAATAATGAATTAAAACGATTCACAAGAAGTTCAAGAAAGAATGGTGAATTCAACTATCCATACCCATCCTCATGTGCCTTCAAGAACACTTTCAAAAAGAAAGGCTTTTAAGGGAGGCATGCATATAAGTCATCGGGACCTTTTCTTTTAAAAACAGAAGCGAAGAAAACAAAAGAGAGTCGATAGCTAGCCCAGAAAACTTTTTAGTTAGCCATGGAAAACGAAGAAAACAACGACATAATATAAAGCATACCGTACTGCAAGTGAAAGAGAGATCGGCCCGACTTTTGTATTGCTGTCACTTCAACCTTCAAGTACAAGCTCTCAGTCCTCTCTCTCACAAGTTTATGAAACTGGACTACAACTTAAAAAGTAAGATTACAACTTTCTTTCTAGCTAACAATGAACCTAGATCCTAAGAAAAAAAGTGCAAAATTTAATCCTAGTCTTCGCTCCTTTTTTCTCTGCTGAAAGAGGTATTTATAGCCAAAAACCCACGAATCAGGATCCCGGGAATGTTGGGGGAGCAAACGCTCCCCCAACTGAAATCAGTTGGCCGTGGAAACGCGGCTTGGGCCGCGTTTCCGCGGCCCTGGTGTGGCCAGGTGGCCACACCAAGAGGGGGAGCTTCCTGGTATGAAGGGCTTCTCGCATATCCTGCTGGTTTTCTTGTTGCTGCTTCAACCGCTGACTGAATTAGCTTTTAATTTTCTGGCTTTGATTCCTCGATTCAAGGAGGATTTTTCTCACCCCTTGATATGCCAAGATATAGACTAGACTTCTTCACTTCGAATTTATTCTGAATTAATTCAGAATAAAGTGGGCTTTTGGCTTGTTCCTCATTTATTTCCTTGAGCATTTGGGCCTACATTTAGCAAAGAAAAAAGACACTTATTAATATCATTTATTAGCAAACAAGTGTGGTAACGTGACAACATAAATGCAATGTATGTGACAAATCAGGATACATCCACCCGATAAGAACTCCTCGACCATGGTTTCCAATTAACATAATAAAACAGTATGCACAATAGTGACGTCGGGAACACTTGTTATTTGGTTACTCTCTCGTTTGGATAATGGTACCCGTAGGCCATGTCCGGATGAGTTCGACTGGAGTGCGGGCTCCAGTAGGAACTGCCAGTGGTATGGGACACTGGAAGAGAGTGATTAAAATACCGGGTGGTACTGATTTCTACTATTGTGTAAAAGACATGACTTATCTGATACATGTATGCTATCTAGTTACTGTCCCTGATTTTATCTGCTATCCTGTTACATGTATTTTTGTTACTATACCCGGTACATGTTATACTTTCTGTGGTGACATCCTACTCATGTTCATGTTGCATTGCATATATTATGTTTCCTGTATTCATTCCTGTCTATGCACAACATCGTATTATGGATATCTTACATACGCACATCTGCATGTTCACTTCTATCACGTCACCACTAGCATGTTCATTACGTCACCACTAGACAACATTATTTCTGATATAAACTGGACACGACTATCGACTTGACCTGATGATAACGGCTAGGTAGTGATGGTATTAAAAGATAACATGTTTATATATTTCTACCGCTTCGTATATGCGTATTATATGGTATCACTATTATCACATCTTGTATTATATTTTTATTGTGCTTGTATTACTATTGTATCTATTACTGCCTCCTTCATTTTACCACTCACTAGGTCGCTTTCTGACGACCCTGGGTTTGCATGCCCAGGTTGGAGATCCGAGTTACCGTAGCTTCAGAGAGTGCCCTAGAGTCACATGGGAGATTCCTCATCGGGACTATTCATAGGTATTTTAGTGATTTATTTCTGTTATCTTATTTGTCCTCTTTTTCATATTTATTATGATCGCTAACCTCTTCTGCAGGTATTCTTGTACTTATTTCATGCTGGAACTCATGTGTATATGGAAGTTATATCCTGTACTGAGGCTTAACGTACTCGTGAGTGTGTTTTCACCTCGCGTATGTACGTCGCCATAACGTCCTCGTACCTGCGGGATCGGGGCGTTACAGCAAGATCTTCAATCAGGCTTCTCCATTACATCGTTTGAGTGTACTGAGTTTTGATCCCGTATTTGAGTCTCCTTGAGTCCAACACACCTTCCTTTAGAGGAAGAAACCTCTTGAATCCTTAGAACCCTGAAATAATTTTAAATACTTAAACTTGATTAGTACAAATAATTATATATGCTTTGTTATCATCAAAATCATAAAACTGGGTGATTGTAACCTTGGGCCAACAATCTCCCCCTTCTTGATGATGACAAAACATATGAGTTATTTAAAGAAAAGTAAAAGGAGCTTGAAAAAGATCCCTCAAATCATGCTATCTATCAAGTATAAGAAAAGAATATGTTCTTTACAAATAAAATGAACTTTACAAATTATAACAAAAATGAATTGAAAAGTATGTATGAAAAAGAAATAATAACTCAAAAGTATTTCTCCCCTTTTTATCATGCATCAAAAAGGGTCAAGCTAAAAAACATTTTTGAAGAGTATTTGCAAAAATCTCATGAATTCATAATACAAATATTTAATTCACCACAAATAAATGAAAATCTATTAGAATCTAGTGGTTTAGTAAAATATCCGCAAGTTGAAAATCAGTGAAAACATAATCAATTTCAATATCACCTTTCTCATAATGATCTCTAAGAAAGTGATATCGAATTTCTATATGCTTTGTCTTACTATGTTGATTTACATTTTTAGTCATATGAGTAGTACTAGTATTATCACAAAATATTTTAATATGGTCATATTGCAAATCATAGTCAAGGAGAGTATATTTCATCCAAAGAACTTGTGCACAATAAGCCCCGGCCACTATATACTCTGTCTCAGCGGTTGAGAGGGCTACAGAATTTTGCTTATTGGAAGACCATAAAATAAGATAATTTCCTAGAAACTGATAGGTTCACTTGTACTCTTCCTATCGACTCTGCAACCCGCATAGTCAGCATCCGAAAAACTCGGTATGAAAAATTGTCCGATTTTCGGATACCACAAATCCATTCCAATGGTGCCCTTAAGATATCTAATAATGTGTTTCACTGCAATCAAATGGGACTCTTTAGGACAAGATTGGAATCTAGCACATAGACAAACACTAAACATAATATCTGGCTTACTAGCCGTTAATATAATAAACTACCAATCATGCTACGATAGAGTTTAATGTCTACATTTATGCCTTGTTCATCCTTATCAAGTTTAGTTGTGGTAGCCATGGGAGTTTTGCTTGTCTTTGCCCCTTCAAGCCCAAATTTCTTGATGAGTTCCTTCGTGTATTTGGCTTGATTTATAAAAATCTCATCACTCCTTTGCTTGATTTGGAGACCAATGAAGTAGTTAAGCTCCCCCATCATAGATATCTCAAACCATCCTTCATACATGATTCAAAATCTTTGCAAAGTTTTTCATTAGTAGATCCAAAATAATATCATCAACATATATTTGAATAATAAAAATATCATTATCAATATGTTTAGTAAGCAAAGTGGTATCTATTTTTCCTTTAACAAAACCATTAGAAATAAGAAATGATGATAGTCTTTCATACCAAGCTTTAGGAACTTGTTTTAAACCATATAAAGTTTTGTCTAGTTTGAAAACAAAATCCGAATGTGTAGGATCAACAAATCTGGGGGGTTGTTCAACATACACCTCATCTTCAATAAAACCATTTAAAAAGGTACTTTTGACATCCATTTGAAAAAGTTTGAAATCTTTATAGGAGGTAAAAGCAAGTGTTATCCGTATGGCTTCAAGCCGTGCTAGGGTGCAAAGATTTTCTCAAAATCGATACCTTCGATTTGGGTATAACCTTGGGCCACTAACCTAGTTTTATTCCTAACAACATTGCCCGACTCATCCAACTTGTTTCTAAAATTCATTTATTGTCAATTGTTGGTCTATCATTGGGTCTAGGGACAAGATGCCAAACTTGGTTGCGCTTAAATTGATTGAGCTCTTCTTGCATGGCAAGCAACCAATGAGTCGCCCTCGTCTTCGAGGATGTTCTTTGGTTCAAAATGAGAAATAAAAGCATAATGGCCATAAAGATCATGGAGCTTGGAACGAGTAGTTACCCCTTTTGATACATCACCTATAATGAGATCCTTGGGATGATGTGGAGTGAATCTCCAATCTTTTGAAAGTGGTTGTGTTGGCTCCACTTCAACTTCTTGAACATCACTTTGCACAACAATCTTTGGCTTGTTTTCTTGCATAGGTGAGTCCTTCAAGGTTATCCTCTCCATGTCTTCACCTAAGAACTCTACTTCTACAACATTCTCAATAAAGACATTAAATTCCTCAAACTTTACATATATAGATTCTTTAATAGTCATAGTAGATTTATTGAAGACTCTATAGGCTTTACTAGTGTTAGAATAACAAACAAAAATAGCTTCATAAGATTTTGCATCAAACTTACCTAAATTATCTTTAGTATTTAAAACAAACATTTACAACCAAAGACCTTGAAATAAGAAACATTTGGTTTCTTGAATAGTAAATTTCGAAAGAAGTTTTAGAAGTGTTTTAGCAAAAATAAATTCTATTTGATATGTAACATGATGGTTTATGATCTCAGCCCATCGGTATTGAGGGAGACCGTGTTCATTTATCATAGTCCTAATCATTTCTGTAGTGTTCGATTTTTCCTCTCAACTACTCTATTTTGTTGTGGAGTTCTAGGACAAGATAATTCATGTTTAATTCCATGTTCTTCGCAATAAGTGATAAAGGATTGGTTAATGAATTCACCACCTCTATCACTCCTTATTCGTAAATTGAAAAATCTTTTTCTTTTTCAACTCTTTTCCTAAACATTTGAAAATGTGAAAAGGCTTGATTTTTATGTTCTAAAAGAAAACCAAGTAAAACGAGAAAAGTCATCAACCAATACAAAGGCAAAATGATTCTCACTTAGACTTTTGTTTAGTAGGACCAAACAAATCCATATGAATTAACTCCAAAGGTCGTGATATCATGATATCCTTGATGGATTTGAAAGAGGACTTGGTTTGTTTCCCATGTTGGCACGCATCGCAAATGCGGTTCTTTTCAAATTTCAAACAAGGAATACCTTTCACCGCTTCCTGTTGTTTATTCTAGATAGATTGTCAAAAGAAATATGGCCTAGTCTCATATGCCATAACCAAGAGTCATCATTGAAGGCATTCAAACATGTGGCATTGCATAGCATATTAGACATATCAATCATGTATACATTATTTTCACGAAATCCGAAAGGTATGCATGCGTTAGTTTGTCTATCAAAATATTACAAGCTAAGTCATTAAAAATCACATTAAAATCAAAAAGTTGACTAACACTTAAGAGATTATGCTTGAGGCCATCAACTAAAACAACGTTCTCAATCATAGGAGATGAACCAAGTTTAATATTACCTATACTAACAATCTTTCCTTTGGAGTCATCCCTGAAGGTGACGGTGCCACCTTCATGTATCTTGATAGGGCTGTAAAGTTGTTGATATCCCATGTCATGTGGCTTGAGCAACCACTATCAAGATACCACCGCTCTCTACGCTTTGAGCTTTGGAGTGTACCTACACATGTAACATATTTGTTGATTTTAGTACCAAATTTTCTTGGGTCCTTTAATGTTAGCATTACGAACCCAAACATGATTATTTGAGATATTTATTCTATCAAAATAAAATTTAGCAAAGTGACATTTTCGGCCACAATAAGTGCATGCATAAATTTTACCATACATGAAAGCATGATGAGTGTGTGGAGTGTGGACGTGTTTGATTTGTGTTGTGTGTTTAGAATGATATGAGTGCAAATGTTGTGACTTATGAGTATGGGTGTGTGTAACATGAGTTTGTTTCTTTGGGATATGTTTCTTAGGAAACATAGCCTCCAATTTAGATTTGTCAAATTCACATTTCTTTAAAACTTCTCATAAAGAGTTAATTTTATTCTTTATGATAGAAATCTCATCTTTATCTATATGTGAAATTTTAGCTTTACATGAAATCTTATAAGCATCAAAATTCTTTTGAGTAGATGTGAGAGTTGAAAACAAATCATCCTTTTTTTTGTGAGCATGAAAATCTTGTGGATAAGATTTCATTTTCCTTTTTCATTTTTAAATATTTTTTTAAGAAAATCATAATTATGAGATAATTCTTCAATAGCTTCTCCTAATTCATCCATGGATAATTCACAATCTTCAAGAGATAATTCGGAGGTTACCTTATTTGTGTTATCATTTGTCATGAAACACATGTGAGCCGTGTCAACTTCTTCGTCGGATTCACTCTCCAAGTCCCATGTAGCTGTTAGGGCCTTCTTTTTATATGACTTCTTGGAGGTGGAGGGTTTACTCTTGTTCTCCGGACATTCTGCAACCATGTGCCCTAGCTTCCAGCAATTGAAGTAAATGATCTTCTTTTCTTCCTTTCCTAGTCATCTTCTCCTATGGTTGAATTTTGCTTTGTTGTACATTCTCTTAACATTCTTCACAAGAAGGGAGAGATCTTCATTATCCTCTTCTTCATCATCTTCGTCAGAGAAGGTGGAAGAGCTTTTGAAAGCGATTGCTTTCCGCTTTAGAGGAACCATCTCTTCTCTCCTTTCTTTCCATCTCATGGGTCTTAAGGTTTCCTATAAGACCAATGAGCTCCATTTTCTCCTTGTCGTTGAGCTCCTTCAAGGTGTAGCTTTGACTTCCTAAGATGGTGGGAGTGCACGAATGATCTTCCTCACCTTTTGATCGTTGTCAATCTCGTTACCTACAGAAGCAAGACCGCTAGTTATTTTTGTAAATTTTGTTACTATGTCATCAATAGTGTCATTTTCTTGCATGTTAAAGTTTTCATATTGGGAACGTAAAGAGGTCAATTTTAGCCCTCTTAACTTGTGACGTTCCATCATGAGTGACTAAAAGGGGAGTCCAAATCTCATATGCGGATTTGCAGTATATGACTCTAGCAATGTCATCATTATTAAGAGCTTGAAATAAGGCATAGTGTGCCCTAACATTTGCATCAAACTCTTTCGTAGCAATATCGGACCAAGTATCCTCATCGTCAAGGGGTGCACTAAAGGGTTTAGTCACCGCTTTTGCAACCCGACTTCCTAAGGATTGCAAAAATACGGTCATCTTAACCTTCTATATGGGAAAGTTAAGGCCATCAAACTTGGGTGGGGTCTTAATACCTTCGGCCATCTTTTCTAATGTGAATAAGGATAAAATATGAAAAAAAATGATTAACAATAAAGGATCACTCTAAGATTGTTAAGCCAAGAAACTAGAGTCCAAAGCTCTGTTACTAATTGAAATACACCTAGAGGGGGGTGAATAGGTGTTTATGCTAATCAAATACACTTTTAAAAATAGTTAAGATGTATGATACAAGCGGTCACTCAAAACAAGAAATTGAATCCGAATTCCCGGGAAGGGCTCTAGAACTTCTCCTCTTTGATTTATCTAGATGATGAGTTGAGGTGCTTAATTTCTTCCTTATTGATATAAGTATAGACCGAAAATACAAAAAGATGAAATGAATGCAATATTGAAAAACAAGACAAATAGTATCACAATATAAGAATGTAAAATAATAAAGAGTAAGAAGAAATCAATCGCAAACACAAGAGAATTTATTTTGAGGTTCGAGCCACTATTCTACGTCCCCGCCTTCACCACTATGAAGGATTTTCACTATATCTACTAAGGGAACTTCTATAAAGGAACCTTACACCCAAGGGATTACAACTTGGTCTGCTCAAGACCGGAGTACCCAACTCTAACAATACTATCCTTCACACAACAGGAACCACAACTCAATGGAATACAAGTCACTTGGTGATTTAGAAAGACCACAAACACTCTTTAAGCTTAAGAAGCTAAGTGAGAGAAGAAAATCAGTTGAAGAGATTTAGAAGACTTAAAAACCAACTGAAAAGCTTTTAAAAAGTAAGAACTTTGAAATGGAAAGCAATGAAACACTTCTTCTCTTGAAAACTCTTGAAAATTAGGATATTTTTCTTATTAAAAATCAAAACCCATGCCCTCTATTTATAGGCAAGGGGTGAACAACATTCAAGAGTGAAGTCAGGTGATTTGAGGTGAGTTTGACCTCTTGGAAACATAAAATGACCGTTGGAACTTATTAAAATCAAAACAAATTTGAAATGTATCCGTTATACCAACCTGGACGACTGCCGGTCGAACGGCACGTCACTTAAAATATAGATGTTGGCTCCGGTCGACCGCAGATCATTTTAAAAAGAAAATTTTGAACTGCTGGTCGACCGACACAAACAGAGAGTAAGGCCCATGCAGTCGGTCGATCGATCGATCGACTGCAGGGGTTAACGGTCGACGGACTCGGTCACCGACAAACGTGCATAGACGTGCACGCCCACGGCCAAAAGGCCCGGTCGACCGTTTTGGCCTAAAATAAACTTTAAACAGATTTTTGAACTTTAAAATATTTTTAAATATTTTGTATTGGTTTGAAGGTAATGTAGCATAGTATAGGTGACAAAATACATGTTTTAAACTTGATATAAAAATTTAAAAATTATGAAACATGTATAATACCAAACATGCAACAAAATCAATACTACCCAAAACTTGTATCTTTTGAAAAGTGTATTTTTGTGTGTGTAACTTCTTGAGCACTTATATCATATTCTTACTCTTTAATATATTAAAATCTTACAAGGGTCTAGGTGACTACAAGATCTTCAATCAGGCTTCTCCATTTGCATCGTTTGAGTGTACTGAGTTTTGATCCCGTATTTGAGTCTTCTTGAGTCCAACACACCTTCCTTTAGAGGAAGAAAGCTCTTAAATCCTTAGAACTCTGAAATAATCTTAAACACTTAAACTTGATTAGTACAAATAACTATATATGTTTTATTATCATCAAAACCATAAAATCGGGTGATTGTAACCTTGGGCCAACAACAGTGCTCTTTCCATTTTCTCCTGCAAAGTGGAGAGATTTGAGCCTGAAAATGTCCACTACCATGAATCTTCTACTAGTATCAGAACTAACTAAAAGACCAACTTCTTGGCTTCAGGGTAATAATATTTCTGAGCACATGCAATACACTAAATTTCTGAGCACATGCAATGCACATGTAAAGAATCTTTAAACTTCAATATTTTAACTATGATTTATAATGATATAGTTTGTGTCTATTCATCTTATTATTATTGTATTTTTTTAAAAAAATAATTTAAGTATGAGATATTATGTAGGTTTGGAAACGAAAATGTTTTGAGGAATGCATGCAAGAGCATTAAATTAATAGAACTCAAATGAAATCTCCCTCAATCAAATGTGAGTCTATGAGACCTTATAGAGGTTGCATTACATTGGTAGAGATAAAAAGAAAACTGTCACGCCCTACTTTTTAAAAACGTTGGAGCGGAGACGAGACGAGAGTCGGCGACGTATATACGCGAGGAAAATACTCCCACGATATACACTAAGCCTAAAATGACATGAACAAGTTATATAAATCAACAATAAAGACAATAAGATCACTGCAATAACACATAATGTTTCTACACATGATAATATCATTCTACGAATCATATAGAACAATATGGAGTCCAAGAAATGGGGAATCAAAGGAAGTCAACAGAATGAAAAAGAAAGACAAACTGTACGAAAGAATCCGGTGATCAAGCAAAGAGATTTTGTACTCCTCAGATACCTGGTCAGTAAGAAACACCCATATTCCTAGATGTGCTAATTCAGGGAGTCAGAACTCCCAATAAGTGTGTAAAATAACGGAAAGGTGCACGTACATATAACGTATGAGCATACTATGATACTATCATGAAGATATACTGGATAAGAAAATAGCATGAATAAAACAGTAATAAGAAGATTGTACGATACAACATCAATCAATATATCCCAAGTATTACAGTGATATACAATACGTAACTTACTTGAAGAATAATGAGATTAATCTGTATAATATCATATGTTAGGTCATGAGTTGTTAGGTCATTAGTATAATCAAGTGTCTATTATAACATGTATATATCAAGTTCAGTCTATAATTTTAATGTAAGAATTCAGTTTTGTTATTAATTATATCAGCGAACATCAATTGTCACATGTAATAGACGCATCCCATACTACTCCTGCTACACATGTCAATCGGTCTAAGTTATTGAAACTGATCGGTTGGAGACATTATATGTGTTTTAAGTGGGTCTTGCACATACCCGGGACCATGGCCGAGACTGCAGGCACTGCACCAGGCCATACTGTAAGGTAATCGGTAACATGCACAACAGGACATGTAAATGTGTAACATGTATAACATGAATAGGAACAGGACGGGGTGTCAATCACCCCATGGGAACCCTACAGTGGAACCCTCTTTTGACAGTGCAACCTATATCCTAGGTTCACCCAAAATATAGACATTATCTTCCCATCAATTTTCTCAGTCTCAATATAAGTTGTTTAATATCATGTTATTTAAATTATCAAGATTAATTAATACACATGTTACCTAGATCATTGGGATAACTCGGTGATGACAACAGTAACAATATCAATAGTGTAATTAGGATACATAACGTCAATGAACAGGATAAGTAGGACGATGCTATTACCATATAACAATATTTTCCAGCGACTTTAGTAACACAGACAGTATCATTATCAGGTAGATGTCAAGTATAATCAATCAAGTCTTAAAGGTAAATCATGATACTCAGGACCAACAATAATATGTAGAATTCTTTTAAAGAGGATAAAATACTTAATATAAACTAAATAACAATGAATACATGCATAAAAATACGCTTACATGAAATAATACAAGTAATATATAAATACTACTAACAACGATAAATAAGAAAATAACGTAAGAGCAAATACCCACATGAAATGATGTGGTTTTGGATTTGAATCGCCGTCAGGTCTTCACTGCACAAAATGGTACGAATCTCCGAATCATCTCGCGGATCGGTCTTCGAATCCTCAATGTATCGGATCATAACGAACTCGAATTCGGATCGGGTCGGGTCTCCTATTACTGGTTCGAACCGTGTAATACCCCGTTTCCGTAATACGTACTAAGTTGCGTATTCTGATTTCCGATCGTATTTTTTCGATTTACTTCCCGTATTTGACCAATTTCAATTTCAAATATCATTTTCTAATATATTAGATTTTAGGTGAATTTCTGGAATTTTCTAGAATTAAAATGAATTTCTTCAAAACCGGTGTCGACCAGTGTCGCTGATCGATTCCCGAATTTTTATCTTACAAACAGTTAGGAATTTCTAGAAAGTCCTTTAGGCATTATCTCTTAGAATCGTATTTTCTATCTACATTCTTTTTCTTAGAATTTTATGAATTTATGAAAATTCCAACGGAGTCGGTAGTTAACTGATTCCGGGAATTTTAGTTTTAAAACTATAAAGTATTTCTTCAAACGGATTTCACTATACGTCTTCATATATTATTATTGATTTTTGGTAAAATTTACGAGTCGTTCCGAGATACTTGAATTTCGGACGATTTCGGTATTTTCCGAAATGTTTTCCGCATTCTCGATTTAAACCCGGGAATCAGTGTTTTCAATATTCTCATTTTTCAAAATTAAGAAAATATCTTTTCTTTTACAAATCCTTTTCCTTTTTCTTTTTCCTTCTTCTTTCCTTCCACCAACTTCCCAAAATATCTTCTCCTCCAAAATATCCAAATTCCACACCTTCCTCATAAATGCCCTTCAATGCCTCTCTTTTTCTCTCTCTTCCATGGCCGGCCACCATTGGCCAAGGGAGACACCTCATCCTCCCCTTTTTACACAAAACCCCTCTCAATTCTTTATTTGCATCTCCTTTACAAAATCAAATCCTATATAAACTTTCCTTTACAATTCTTTTCTCTTTTTTTCACTTCACCAAGAAATAGCCTTCAACATTTCTCCTCCATCTCAAACCCTAATTCCAAAATCACCACCAAGTCTTCATCTTCTTCTCAAGCTACCACAACTTTTGGATTGTGATTGTCCGTAGTATCGCCGTGGAATCATTTGGTGATATTTGTCGACACGATCTTTTCGGAACTCGTCAAGCCTCGATTTAACCGTTCAAAGTGAGTATTTTTACTCACCAAGACTAGATTACTTCTTTGTGTACATGTGATGATCATTCATATACACTTGTGTCATAAAAATCCCATTTTTAGGCCAACAAACAACCATCAGAATTTCTGTTCTGTTTTCTGTTTTCCAGGATTAGTCGACTTAACCTAGAACCTAGTCGACTAACCCACTTTAGTTGAAACGTAGCTTTTCTGATTTTCACAGTTTTAGTCGACTAAGACATTTTACCAGTCGACTAGACCCCCCTAGTCGACTACATTTTGACCCCTAGTCGACTAATTTTCCTTGAACCAAAAGCATCAACTCTCGGCCCTAGTCGACTTATCCTAATTTTATAGTCGACTTGGAACCCCTAGTCGACTACACCCTTGACCCTAGTCGACTCCTGAAACTAACTTAACTCTCTGTATCTCATCTTAGTCGACTTAAGTATCTGTTAGTCGACTTATAGTTCACCACTAGTCGACTACCCTTCCAACCCTAGTCGACTAACTATTCTTGAACCAGAATTTCAACTTTCTGGAAACCACTTTTAGTCGACTCCTGCAGACTAGTAGTCGACTTAGAACCCCTATTAGTCGACTAATCCTCCCACCTAGTCGACTAATTCTGACTGGTTAACTTAGTTGTTTCCTTTTCTGATTTTGGATCTTAACCTCTATATACATGTGATACATTATTCATGTTTATGCTTCATTATTGATATTACATGACATGCTACCTGATGGACATTACTACTTGATACTCCATGACTTGTTATTATAATTCTTACTTCATAAATTGTTAAATAGTGAATATCTCCACTTATCATGCCATCTCTTAAAACCAAGCATGATAGACTCGACTTTTGTATAAAATAGACCAACTTACATTGGGTCCGGGGGAAGACATGCGGATATCGATGTGTTCGTGTTTACAGTGGCTTTTAGGAGTGTTGTGCAACCCATGTTCCGGTCTAACCTGTGGGCCTCCAGGGGACCGAGGGGAGTGCTTGCTCCCTTTATTTCTGGTACCATCATGAAAAGGGCATACATAAGTCCCTCCAGTTGAGCCTAGCGGCTGGCTTCCGTCACCAAGCAACGGAACAATCAATGACCGTTATCCCGGGTATGTACGGGGTCCACTGTAAACATAGTTCGTCGATACAACCGCTGATTTCCAATAACAACCTTGTGTTACTAGGATATGGATCTATGTGCACTGGGACGCTGGACACATAGCTAGATATCCGAGTAACAAATAATAATAATAAAACGTTAATTGTAGATCTATGTACGACTTTATCTATTCATGCTTTTCATATCTGTTAGTTGATATACCTTATATAGTCCCATCTTACTTGTACTCGTCCCTTAGCCACTTGGCTGTAGCTATCTATTGTTTATATGTCTTGATCCTTTGGATTTGCATATTCAGATTCCGAGACCTGGAACGAAGTGGATCCTTCCACGGAAGATCAGGCATACTTCAGTGAGCAGGCTGACCAGCTCTAGTTCCCTCGTACCGTACTCCTCTTTTTGGCTCACGAGTCTCCATCTCTTACGTGAGCACCTTGTATATATTCTTTTGGACTTGGTTGTGAAAACAAAACACTTGTAAAGTGTAACAGTTATCATAACTTGTATAACTTTGTATTTGTACTTCTATAGTTGGCATATGACTATACCACGATTTGTGTTGTATTCTGATTCTTGTTGTACTTTTATGCTTAGCGTATATACGTGGGGGCATTTTCTGACCTACGTATATACGTCGCAGTGACGTCCCCGTATCCGTGGAATCGGGGCGTTACAGGTTGGTATCAGAGCCTAGGCTCTCAAACCTAAAGTACAATCAAGTGGCAAATTCTAGTAATTTGCTTATGCCAACTACAATGTACAAAGTTATAGAGTCCTTCTTGCTTCCTTCATTGATCAATTCCTTCGTATCCTAAACTCCTTTCAATTGTTTCCAATTCCAGTTATCATACGGTATGGAGAGACGATCGGGTCGTAACAACATCGGACAGGTGCCCAATGGACCCGTAGGAGGAGAGAATGCTGATGTCCTGAGAATCATTCAGACTATGGTGAAAACCAACAACAGCAGATGCAGAACCAGCAACAGCAGATGGAAAATCAGCAACAGCAGACCGAGCTCCTTAGGCAGAGTTGGCAGCCCCGAAGGAGCAGAGGCCGGGGAACGTGTCCGACTTCCGGCGGCTGCAACCGGCCATCTTCACGGGAGGCGAGAAACCATTGGAGGCTGAGCAATGGTTGACGGACACTACAGACCTACTGAATGCAGCCCGTGTCCCGAAGGAGAGCCAAGTTGAAGTAGCTAAGATTCAGTTAAAGGATGTTGCGAGAACTTGGTGGCTCGCAGAGGAGGCTAGACTGGAGAAGCCCGTTACTTGGGACGCCTTCTCCAAGAGTTTTTTACAGCCGCTTCTTCCCTGTTACGGCGCAGAAAGATATGGAGGAGCAATTCATCAGACTCCAGCAGGGGAACAAGTCCGTGGACGAGTATGCCGCGGAGTTTCTCAGATTGAGCCGCTTCGCGCCATATATGGTAACGGACGAAGAGAAGAGAGCAAGCAGGTTTCAGCAGGGCCTGCAGTTGGACTTACAGGCCTTCTTGATGTCTCAACAGATGAAGACCTATTCTGAGGTTCTCACCGTCGCTCGAGAGGTAGAGCGGGTGTTACAGAGGAAGCAAGAGAACCAGGCCATGAAGAGGCCGTTTGTACCCATGGGAAGAGGGGGCCCATTTAGAGCAGCGAAGATTCAGAGGCAACCTTTCAGACCGGCTCCTTACCAGACAGCCCAACCATCTACCTTCTGCAACTTCTGTCTGAAACCAGGACACACTCGAGCAAATTGCCGTAGAGCAAATGGGTGGTGCCTGATATGTGGTTCCAGAGATCATTCTATAGGGGCTTGTCCACACAGGAGATTGGAGATAGCCAACCAGACCTTGCCAGTACTTCCAGGACCGAGTGGACAGCGGGCAGTACCAGGGCCACTTGGGCAGAGAAGCCAGGGACCGGTGATGAGGAGAGCACCCCTTCCTCCACAGCATGTCATTCGCCCAGTGCAGAGAGGAGGTAGGACGTCAACAGGGCGTGGCAGAGGTCAGGCTTACAACTTGACGGAAGCAGAGGCTGAGGCTTCAGAGGAGGTGATTACAGGTAACATCAGAGTTCATGCAAAGCCTGTTCTCGCTTTATTTGATTCGGGTGCATCCCACTGTTACATCTCAGATAAATTTGTGGCTTTACATTCAATACCTGTTAAGGTTTTAGACCACAAATGGGAGATAAGTACAGGGAATGGGGTAGTCATATCATCTAGAGTGTGTACTGATTGTCCAGTAGAACTGTGTGATAAGACCATGGCCATAGATATGCTCGTACTAGACACCAAAGGGTACGACGTGATCTTAAGCATGACCTGGCTCAGTCAGTACTATGCTGTGATTGATTGTAGGGAGAAGAAGATCAAGTTTAGAATTCCACTTCAACCAGAGTTCCAGTTTAGTGGAGAAGTGAAGACCACCAAGGGAAAGTCTCAGATTACTTCTTCGGAGGTTCAGAAGCAGAAGGTGCCGGTGTGGGATGAATTCCCGGAGGTGTTTGCTGAGATCGCAGGACTGCCACCTGTAAGGATGATTGAGTTCTCCATCGAGACTATTCCAGGAGCAGCACCTATATCTAAGGCTCCGTACAGGATGGCACCGACGGAGTTGGAGATCCTGAAGAAGCAGCTGCAGGAGTATTCAGATAAGGGAGTGATTAGGCCAAGTACTTCACCGTGGGGAGCTCCAGTACTGTTGGCCAACAAGAAGGATGGTAGTAAGAGACTTTGTATTGATTACAGGGAATTGAACAAGGTCACCATCAAGAACAAGTATCCCTTACCCAGAATTGATGATCTATTTGATCAGCTTAATGGAGCCCGTGTATTCTCTAAATTGGATTTACAGTCGGGTTACCATCAGCTGAGGGTAAAGAAGGAGGACATACCGAAGACGGCATTGAGGACCCGATATGACCACTATGAGTTTCTTGTTATGCCTTTCGGAGTCACCAATGCCCCTGCAGTGTTTATGGACTTGATGAACCGAGTGTTCTCGCCCTTCTTGGATCAGTTTGTTGTTGTTTTCATCGACGACATCTTGATCTATTCAAAGAACAACAGGGAGCATGCAGAACACTTGAGAATTGTGTTGCAGACACTTCAGCAGGAGCAGCTTCATGCCAAGAGAAGCAAGTGTGAGTTCTGGTTGGACAGCATAGCATTCCTTGGACATATGGTGTCAGCAGAAGGTATCTCAGTTGATCCGAGCAAAGTCCAGGCAGTAAAGGACTGGCCAGTGCCGAGGACGGTGACGGAGATAAAGAGTTTTCTTGGACTAGCTGGATATTACAGACGTTTCGTCCAGGATTTCTCTCGGATTGCAGCTCCGTTAACCCAGCTCACCCGGAAAGGAGTAAGGTACATATGGACAGAGGAGTGTGATGCAGCCTTCGAGCAGTTGAAGCAGAAGCTCATTTCAGCTCCTATCTTGAGAACTCCCTCAGGGAGAGGAGGGATGGTCATCTTTAGTGATGCATCAGGTAAAGGCCTAGGATGTGTACTTATGCAACATGATCATGTTATAGCATATGCATCTAGGCAATTGAAGCCTCATGAGAGGAATTACCCAACTCATGACTTGGAGTTGGCGGCAGTGATCTTTGCCTTGAAGGTTTGGAGGCACTATCTTCTGGGAGATAAAGTGCTGATATATACAGATCACAAGAGCCTCAAGTATATCTTTTCACAGAAAGAGCTGAACATGAGGCAGAGACGGTGGCTGGAGCTTATGGCAGATTATGATATTGACTTGCAATATCATCCAGGCAAGGTCAATACAGTTCCTGATGCCCTGAGCAGGATGCCAGAGAACAGGGTGCTTGTTCAGTTCACTCAGCAGAAGGAGTTGATTCAGGACTTTATCAGATTGGACTTGATGGTGGTTCGAGGAGCTGAGAAGGCAGGACAGCTTATGACCTTACAGATCCAGTCTTCATTGATAGATGAGATTAAGGAAGCTCAGAAGGAGGACCCCAGGCTACAGACATTCCGAGTTCAGGTGGAGGCTGGATTGAGGACGGATATCTGTATTCGTCCAGATGGAGCCTTGTACTTTGGTAGCAGGCTTTGTGTTCCCCAGGGAGAAGTTAGACAGAAGATTTTGGTAGAGGCACACAGTTCAGCATATTCTATACATCCAGAGGGAAACAAGATGTACCAGGATTTGAAGAAGCAATTTTGGTGGAATGCCATGAAGAGAGAGATAGCTCAGTTTGTAGCTAAGTGCTTGGTGTGCCAGCAGATAAAGATTGAGCATCAGAGATCAGCTGGACTTCTTCATCCTTTGCCTATACCCGAATGGAAGTGGGAGCACATCACTATGGACTTTGTCACGGCATTACCTCGTAGTCCCAAGGTAATAATGCCGTGTGGGTTATCATTGATCGTCTCACCAAGTCAGCTCATTTCATACCATTCAGGGTGGGTCAGACTACAGAGGTTCTGGCAGATAAGTATGTGAAGGAGATAGTTCGTCTGCATGGAGTACCAGTCAGTATTGTTTCAGATAGAGATACCAGATTCAGATCTCATTTTTGGGAGAGTCTCCAAGAGAGTCTGGGCACTCGTCTGAAATTCAGTACATCTTATCATCCTCAGACAGACGGACAATCAGAGAGGACCATTCAGATACTTGAAGACATGCTTAGGGCCTGCATGATTGAGTTCAGGGGTTCATGGGAAGACCATCTACACTTGGCTGAGTTTTCTTATAACAACAGTTATCAGGCAAGTATTAGATGGCACCTTTGAGGCACTGTATGGAAGGAAGTGCAGGTCACCGATTTGCTGGGATGAAGTCGGTGAGAGGAGACTATTGGGGCCCGAGATCCTGATTCAGACCACAGAGAAAGTCAGGATTATCAGAGATCATCTCAGGGCAGCTTAGAGCAGACAGAAGAGTTGGGCAGACACACGGAGGAGGCCATTGGAATTTCAAGTTGGAGATCATGTATTCTTGAGGATATCACCTACCAAGGGAATCATCCGGTTTGGTGTTCGTGGAAAGCTGAGTCCGAGATATATCGGCCCATTCGAGATATTGGATCGAGTGGGAGATGTGTCTTATCGATTGGCGTTGCCGCCATCGTTGGACGGAGTTCATAATGTTTTCCACGTGTCTCAGTTGAGGAGGTATGTAAAGGATGATAGCCATATTTTGGATCATTCCGAGCTGGAGCTACAACCGGATTTATCATATCAGGAGCAGCCGATGGCCATATTGGATAGAAGTGTGAAGACACTGAAGAACAAAGCCATACCTTTAGTGTTAGTGTCTTGGAACCGCCATGCGCCAGGGGAGGCCACATGGGAACGAGAGGACGTCATCCGAGAGCGTTATCCTCAACTCTTCTCATCTTGATTGGTAAGACTCTTTCCTTTTACTCTTTTCTATTTGTTATCTTTCTTCCTAGCCTTATCTATCTGTTACCATTCCTGTTACCCTTCACCTTATGAAATTTCGAGGACGAAATTTTTGTAAGGTGGGTAGATTGTAATACCCCGTTTCCGTAATACGTACTAAGTTGCGTATTCTGATTTCCGATCGTATTTTTTCGATTTACTTCCCGTATTTGACCAATTTCAATTTCAAATATCATTTTCTAATATATTAGATTTTAGGTGAATTTCTGGAATTTTCTAGAATTAAAATGAATTTCTTCAAAACCGGTGTCGACCAGTGTCGCTGATCGATTCCCGAATTTTTATCTTACAAACAGTTAGGAATTTCTAGAAAGTCCTTTAGGCATTATCTCTTAGAATCGTATTTTCTATCTACATTCTTTTTCTTAGAATTTTATGAATTTATGAAAATTCCAACGGAGTCGGTAGTTAACTGATTCCGGGAATTTTAGTTTTAAAACTATAAAGTATTTCTTCAAACGGATTTCACTATACGTCTTCATATATTATTATTGATTTTTGGTAAAATTTACGAGTCGTTCCGAGATACTTGAATTTCGGACGATTTCGGTATTTTCCGAAATGTTTTCCGCATTCTCGATTTAAACCCGGGAATCAGTGTTTTCAATATTCTCATTTTTCAAAATTAAGAAAATATCTTTTCTTTTACAAATCCTTTTCCTTTTTCTTTTTCCTTTTTCTTTCCTTCTTTCCTTCCACCAACTTCCCAAAATATCTTCTCCTCCAAAATATCCAAATTCCACACCCTTCCTCATAAATGCTTCAATGCCTCTCTTTTTCTCTCTCTTCCATGGCCGGCCACCATTGGCCAAGGGAGACACCTCATCCTCCCCTTTTTACACAAAACCCCTCTCAAATTCTTTATTTGCATCTCCTTTACAAAAATCAAATCCTATATAAACTTTCCTTTACAATTCTTTTCTCTTTTTTTTCACTTCACCAAGAAATAGCCTTCAACATTTCTCCTCCATCTCAAACCCTAATTCCAAAATCACCACCAAGTCTTCATCTTCTTCTCAAGCTACCACAACTTTTGGATTGTGATTGTCCGTAGTATCGCCGTGGAATCATTTGGTGATATTTGTCGACACGATCTTTTCGGAACTCGTCAAGCCTCGATTTAACCGTTCAAAGTGAGTATTTTTACTCACCAAGACTAGATTACTTCTTTGTGTACATGTGATGATCATTCATATACACTTGTGTCATAAAAATCCCATTTTTAGGCCAACAAACAACCATCAGAATTTCTGTTCTGTTTTCTGTTTTTCCAGGATTAGTCGACTTAACCTAGAACCTAGTCGACTAACCCACTTTAGTTGAAACGTAGCTTTTCTGATTTTCACAGTTTTAGTCGACTAAGCCATTTTACCAGTCGACTAGACCCCCCTAGTCGACTACATTTTGACCCCTAGTCGACTAATTTTCCTTGAACCAAAAGCACCAACTCTCGGCCCTAGTCGACTTATCCTAATTTTATAGTCGACTTGGAACCCCTAGTCGACTACACCCTTGACCCTAGTCGACTCCTGAAACCAACTTAACTCTCTGTATCTCATCTTAGTCGACTTAAGTATCTGTTAGTCGACTTATAGTTCACCACTAGTCGACTACCCTTCCAACCCTAGTCGACTAACTATTCTTGAACCAGAATTTCAACTTTCTGGAAACCACTTTTAGTCGACTCCTGCAGACTAGTAGTCGACTTAGAACCCCTATTAGTCGACTAATCCTCCCACCTAGTCGACTAATTCTGACTGGTTAACTTAGTTGTTTCCTTTTCTGATTTTGGATCTTAACCTCTATATACATGTGATACATTATTCATGTTTATGCTTCATTATTGATATTACATGACATGCTACCTGATGGACATTACTACTTGATACTCCATGACTTGTTATTGTAATTCTTACTTCATAAATTGTTAAATAGTGAATATCTCCACTTATCATGCCATCTCTTAAAACCAAGCATGATAGACTCGACTTTTGTATAAAATAGACCAACTTACATTGGGTCCGGGGGAAGACATGCGGATATCGATGTGTTCGTGTTTACAGTGGCTTTTAGGAGTGTTGTGCAACCCATGTTCCGGTCTAACCTGTGGGCCTCCAGGGGACCGAGGGGAGTGCTTGCTCCCTTTATTTCTGGTACCATCATGAAAAGGGCATACATAAGTCCCTCCAGTTGAGCCTAGCGGCTGGCTTCCGTCACCAAGCAACGGAACAATCAATGACCGTTATCCCGGGTATGTACGGGGTCCACTGTAAACATAGTTCGTCGATACAACCGCTGATTTCAATAACAACCTTGTGTTACTAGGATATGGATCTATGTGCACTGGGACGCTGGACCACATAGCTAGATATCCGAGTAAAACAAGTAATAATAATAAAACGTTAATTGTAGATCTATTGTACGACTTTATCTATTCATGCTTTTCATATCTGTTAGTTGATATACCTTATATAGTCCCATCTTACTTGTACTCGTCCCTTAGCCACTTGGCTGTAGCTATCTATTGTTTATATGTCTTGATCCTTTGGATTTGCATATTCAGATTCCGAGACCTGGAACGAAGTGGATCCTTCCACGGAAGATCAGGCATACTTCAGTGAGCAGGCTGACCAGCTCTAGTTCCCTCGTACCGTACTCCTCTTTTTGGCTCACGAGTCTCCATCTCTTACGTGAGCACCTTGTATATATTCTTTTGGACTTGGTTGTGAAAACAAAACACTTGTAAAGTGTAACAGTTATCATAACTTGTATAACTTTGTATTTGTACTTCTATAGTTGGCATATGACTATACCACGATTTGTGTGTATTCTGATTCTTGTTGTACTTTTATGCTTAGCGTATATACGTGGGGGCATTTTCTGACCTACGTATATACGTCGCAGTGACGTCCCCGTATCCGTGGAATCGGGGCGTTACAAACCGCACGACCGAGTCCGCAACACTGTAACACACAATCGTACAACACCACACAAACATATATACATGATTATTTACACATATTTATACACTTACGCATGTATACACACACGTACACATATACACTTACACAGAACACCCATGCATGCACATGCACTCACGTACACACACTAACACATGCATATTCACACACCATATATATATATATATATATATATATTATATATATATATATATAATATATATATGTATATGTATATATATATACATATACATATATATATATATATATATATATATATATATATATATATATATATATATATATATATTATATTATATTAACACACACATTAATACATAATTACACACATACATGCACACAAACTCACACACACGTGCACATACATACGTGCACATACATATCACATTGATATACATGCACATCTATCCACTCACACACACGCCTACACACAACATAACTCACGCACACAACACATACACCCTCATTCATGCATACACATAATAAACACAACATATTATACACAATCACTCACAAATATTAGTGCACATATTAATACACACTTACATGTTAACACACACTTATATACACGGTGAAAGAGAGGAACTCACGCAGTGGGAGGCACGACCATGGCGAGAGCTCACCAACGGTGATGACAGAGCTCCACGGATCTCGCGAACAACGCTGGTGGCTCGATGGAGGACGCAGAGATGTGGTGCTCAACTCCGGCGGCACCGCGGGAAGGAGAACGAGGAGGTCATGGCGCGGAGAGACGAAGAAGGAGGGGAAGTTGGAGGTGGAGGCAGCGGTGGTGGATGTGTGCTAGTGGAGGAGAGGTGAAGGAGGAAGCGCATGGCAAGAGGGGGTTTGCAGCTCGGCCAAGGCCATAGTGGTGGGCGGTGTTGTGATGGTGCTCAGGCATGAGTGGATAGGGTTCAGCTTTGACAACAAAAAGGATGAGGGGTGCCGACGGATCAACAGAGGGGAGGGGAGATGCGACGCTCATGAGAGATGTCGTCGTGCTCGCTGGAGAGGTGTGCAGTGGTGGAGGAGACGCGTTCGTGGGGAACTGGTGGATCCCACTGTGGAGGAGACGGAGAAGATCGACAGCGACGACGAAGGCTATAAATGGTGTCGAAGGAACAGGGGTGGACGCTGCAAAGAGAAGATGGCTGGGGCTCGGGTGGTGCTTGATTGAGTATTCACAAGGTATATGATGTATTTGTACAAGAATCAGGTATTTAAGAGATGGTTTAGGGTTTAGAATTCACCTTTGATCTTGTTTACTTTGAATATGTAAGAATTATACCTTGTTTCAATCTTTCGTTATAGCAAGTAGCTAAAACGAGTCGTACCACGAGGAGAGCAAGCGTAGAAGCTTTCACGATACTAGTGAGACAAGAAACAATACTCTTCTTTGTTAATCACACAAGAGAAAACAATATACAAGAAGTTGTGGATTGGTGGTGGTGCATTGTGAAAAAGAAGTGCAATGAATGAAGTGTGATGAAGTAAAGAAAAGAAAAGAATACTAGAATGAAATGTGTAAACTCTCTTGATTAGAAAGATGCATGGCTAGCATTACTCAACCTCCTTGCTAACATACTACCTCTTTTGTTGATTGCAATATTGTCTCATCAAGAATCATAGACAATTGAAAAGTACTTGCATGTTTCAAGTGTGGTATTCTTTCTTTGAAGACTTAGTGTTCCTTTTAGTTAGTTGGCTAGAAATCTCTTCTTGAATACTAGGTTCTCTTACTAGGTGTGCAATGAGGAAATATAGGCTTGGTACTCATTTAATGCAAAGGTTAGAAGAATCAAACTCTTTAGGACTTCAAAGCTTAACTACAAAGTTAGCTTGAAGTGCTTGAGTTGTTCTTGCTACTCAAATGACACAATCAATGGTAATCCATCCTTTTAATCCAATCAAATGCTCTTTATAAGAGATACACAATTCATCTAGAGATCTTACAAGCAATCACCAAAGGATACAACATACTCCATTAGAATTTACAAGAAACTTGAAATCATGCAAGAATTAAAGAATACAATCAACTAGAGCTAGTAGTAGCTAGGTGAGATTAGCTAGCCATGCATTCAAGAAACTAGCCCTCCATTACACTAACAAGAAAGCTATAATTCTTCATGAAATCAAAGATCTAAACAACTCAACTAGAATTAAACTAGAATTAGAAATTGAATGCAAGAATTAAAAGCATAAGAAGAGAAAGCATACTCAATTCTAGTAAAAAGAAGATGAGAGCTCCATTGAATCTTTGCTTCAAGGTTGTCACAAGTCTTGATTACAATCTCTCAAGAAGAAACTCTCTCTCAATTTAGCTAGAGATCAAGGAGGAAGGAGAGAAGAACTAGAATCCTAAAACAAAAATTACAACTAATCCAAAATTTTCCCTCTCTCTTCACTGTAGCTCGCACAGATCTCTGATCAGGTATTTATAGGCAAAGTTGAGAATCTCATCAGATCTTAACCGTTGGCACAAAATCCGAGGCCCAACGGCCCTCGGATTGCCGCGGATTGCCGCCAGATCTGGGCCGTTGGCTCGGATCTTTCTGGTGGGATCTGGTGGTTAAGTTGTTGGCCACGTGGACTGGTTGGATCTTGCAGTTGGCGCTCAGATCTTGGTAAGATCTGATTTGATTCTTTGGCTAATTTTTAATTAACCCCCTTAATTATCACTAATTAAGGTGGTTAATTACTTTTCCTCTTTAAAGTGGAGATCTGCAAAATTAGAGAAAACATGGGTTAAAAATCATATTTAATATGCAATATGCAAGGTATAAAGGCGGTATAAAATGCAAATATATGGTATAATCAGTGCTCGACCTGGAGGAGGAGTCGGCCATGAGTGGAGGAAAGAGGTGTTGGCGGAGGTGCCCGCATACTGTACGCCCCGATCCCGCGGGTACGGAGACGTTACTGTGACGTATATACGCAGGTCAAAAATACCCTCACGTATGTACGCTTAACAACAATACATGCAAGAATCAGAGCACGAAAATATGTTGTGCATTATACATATGAGTACAATTACAAAGTTATCACCAATTACAAAGTTATCACTAGATGTGACACGATATTACAAGAATATTACATCACCAAGAGGCGCAAATGCGAGAATACAAAGAGATATACAAGTATGGATAGTACAAAGGGCACTCATAAGTTAAAGAAGAAAAACTCGAGAGACGAGCAGGGGGCTGGAAGGATAGGGCCTCAGACGGTCTGTCGATGATCCACGACAATGCGCCAGTCTAATAAACAACTGGGAGAATTCACAAGCTCCAAACTTTGGGATCTGTACATGACGATCCAAGGGAGTCAGAACTCCCTAACGAGTGGTGTGGTGAATGCCAAGTAGTGTGCAGGGATAAGCACACGTGTATTGATAAATCCGAATCAAAAGTGCATGTATTAAAATCGTGCGTGAGTACAGGCATACAGGAGCAAGTAAAGAGATAGTAAATGATATCAAGCAGGGAGTATGCATGGAATAATAAGATCAAAGCAGGAGACTAGTGGAATAGAACACAAATGATAAGGCAGAATGTAAACGGATATAAAATAATAATAATACTAATAAAATCAAAAATTGGAAATAAAATCTGATAAAAACAAATAAGGTAAAACCAGCGGTACAAATCCGGTTTACAGCTTCACGAGATAAGTACATCAAAGGAATAATCCAAATAAGGAAACTCTCATCTATATACCATATATCTCACGTCATCGTAAACAAAGTCAATACGACCCGAATTGCAAAACATATAACGAGTTATTAGTTGGCATCTTTTATTATTATTCCTCACCCTATCCAGATGTCTAGGTATGTGGACTAGTGTCCCAGCACACATATATCCATATCTGAGTAAAGAATATTGTTATTGGAAGCCAACGGGGGTATCAACGAACAATGTTTACAGTGGGTCCTGTGCATTCTCGGGACCACATCCCAAGATGCTCCATTGTTGGGGGACGGAATCTATCGCGAGGCGTACATGAAGGTCTTATAGGATGCTCTTTCAAGATGGTACCAAGAAGGAGGAAGCCAACGCTCCCCTTGGTCACCTAGAGGCCTTAAGGGCAAACAGGAAGATTTAGTTACACAACATACCTAATACCACTATAAACATGAACATGTATTGATATCCACAAGTTTTCCCAGACCCGATATAAGTTATCCCATTTTATAGTTTATTAGATTATCAGATTACGGGAATGAGCAGGAACAAGTCAGGAGTATCAGGAGTACATGTGTATCAGGAGTACGATTTGTACTAGAATAGATGTATAAAGATGTCAGTCATCATTCCTATTATCATGATAACTATGAGAGTCAAGTATATCATGCTGGATGTCAGGGGATAGCATGACAGGAGGGTGATATCAGGCAGGTGACAAGAGACAATATGCTAAATGTTAGCACATCAAGAATAAGCATGTCAAACGATAAAAGAAAATAGTATCAATATAAGAGATCAGTACGAATACCGAAAAATCATGCCGTTTCAGGAAAAACAGTATAAGTAAGATTTCAAACTCTTCACAACCATTAATAGAAGAATAAATAAACTGGCGAGCAGGTAATTGGCGAGCAGGTAATTGGCGAGCAAGCGAACATCCAAGCGGAGCTAAGAATGCTGGAGGTATAGCCAGCGAACAGTGTATAGTCTCTAAAGCGTTTGGCGGAGTTACCGGGAAGACTCGGCTTAAGATGCGAGTAGAAAATCTGGCAGCATCTTGCTTAGGTGAGTCTAGTAATAAAGCGCTGGGCGCTAAACATGCCTATCAGGCGATGCTAAAATGGAACTGGTCGTTAATAAACCTTAGAGAGGTTAAACCCAGAGGCTGAGCAATACGAGGACGTAGCTAAACCGTATAGAAGCGGTTATGCAATTAAGCTCGGCTCGTAGACACACGGTGTTACTAGTAAAACCCAGAGAGTTCAAGCAAAGCAAAGCAGAAACATAGTAAGTCGCACTTGACGAGGCTGCACTATTAAGCTCAGCTCGCAGCCACATGACTTAGTTAGGCTCCTGGTGAGGTTAGAAAATCTGAAGTTTAAAGCCCGAAAGCTAAAGTGAAACCGCAGAGCGGTTAAGCCCGGAGGCTGAATGACCACGAAGGGTCGACCACACATGATATGAAGTAGAAATAAAAAACATCACATGCATGGTATATGTACAGAAAATAAACTACTATAGTACAAACATTTGTCACAAGCATCATACATGCACCATCTTGGACACTCGGCCACATACAAATACAAGGGTCGAACCCAATACAAAATACGAATACACTACAAATATAGAACAAAATACAAGTCAACCCGACGAAGCGGGAAAACCCAAAACGAGACGAGGACACTAGCCTAAATCTCTGAAAATGCCGTGAAATTCGGAATCCCAGAAAATCACGCACGCGCCATAATATATTAAAAAATATATAAATATTTCTAGAGAGGAAGAGAATAAGAGAGAGAAGCGAGAGAAAGAGTTGAGAGAGAAGAGAGAGCTAGAGAGAGAAAAATCTAGAGAGAAAGAGAGAGCTAGAGAGAAAGACCTAGAGGAAGATCTAGAGAGAAAGAGAGAGCTAGAGAGAGGAAGATCTAGAGAGAGAAAGAGAGAGCTAGAGAGAAAATTCTAGAGAGAGAAAGAGATAGCTAGATAGAAAAAATCTAAAGAGAGAAAAAGAGAGCTACAGAGCAAAAGACCTAGAGAGAGAAAAAGAGACAATAGAGAGGAGGCGGGTAGAGAGAGAAACGGGGTGAGAGAGAGACAGTAAAGAGAGGAAAGAGGGGGCTAATGCGTCCCTTCTCTACCCATGCACAGGCGAGGCCCTGGCCTGGCTCTGCACCTCCCTGGCCGTGGCTAGGGAGGCATCGGAGAGGCTGCGCCGGCCGCCGTGGCCGGCATAGATAGGGGTGGCCTGCGGCCACCCCAAGGAGAAAGAGGGAGGAGGATGGTGGGGTTTTGTTGGTAGAGATGATGATGGTGGTTTGATGAAATTGGAAGGAGAGAAGGAAGGAGGAGGTTGTGATGGTGGAGTGGGAGGAGATCTAGTTAGTGGGTGGTAAGATTGGGAGGAAGAGGTGGTGGAATTTGAGATGGAGGATGAGATTGGAGGTGGTCGTGATGAGGAAGAAGAAAGTGGAGAATGTGGTGTTATTGTTGGTGTTTTAGAAAGGAGGAGAGGATTTGGGAGAGAAGATGGCCAGAATAGGGGGCACGCCGTCAGCCGAGGGGTCTGTCAGAGGAGGACCGCCGAGGCTATGGCTGTTGTCGCCCAAGCAGAGAAGAGAGAGGGAGAGAGGAAGGAAAAGGAAAAAGAAAAAAGAAAGGAAAAAAGGAAGAGAGAGAGAGAGAGATGAGAGATTGAAGTGAGTGAGGGGAGGTGTACTAAATGGAGGGGAGTGGGTCGGTTGGTGGAGGTGGGGGATAAGAAAAAGAAAAAAAGAAAGAAAGAATGGAAAGATTCTGAAAAATAATAATGTCGGGAAATATCGACTGTTCCAGAAAAATCTCAAAAAATACCCAGAGGTAGAAAACATCACCATGAAAAATAATATGAAATCAGTTTTAGAAATAAAATCCCATTTTCAAAATTAAAATCACGGAATCTACCAGCGATACTAACCGCCACCAAATCCGGCCGAGTTCTGATAAATTCAGAAAATTCACAAAAATATATTAAAATAGAAAATATGATTTTAAGAGATAATGTGAAAGCTGATTTTAGAAATTTGACTCCGTTTGTAAATTAAAAATTCTAGAATCGACCAGCGATACGGTCGACGCCAAAACTGGTCAAATTCAGAAAAATCTCAAAAATGCATTGAAGTAGAAAATGTGATTTTAAGAAGCAATATGAAAGCGGAATTCAGAAATTCAACTTTGATTGTGAATTAAAAATCTTGGAATCGACCAATGATACAGTCCACATCGATTTTGAAGATTTTATAAATTAATTCGGAAAAATTCCAGAAAATCATGAAAAATGTAGAATATTGAAAATGATGTTTGAAAATAAAATCGGTAAAATCTGACTACCGGAATGGCTAGATCAAGCAATACACTAGGATTAGGTCTCTAGTTCAGACTAGGGATGACTCCGAGCTCATGAATCTGGATCCAATGCAAATCGATCACATAAATATTCATAAAAAAATAAATACAGGAAGTAAATTAAAAAAATATTATCGAGAATCTGAATACGTAACTAAGTACGTATTTTAGGAACATAGTGTTACATTCTATCTACCTTACAAAAATTTCGTCCTCAAAATTTCTATAAGGGGAAGATGAACACATGAAGGATAAGAACGAGGATTATACCAATTAAGAAATGATTAGCTAAGGGTAATGCTCATAACCAATTGATCAATAACTCTAGGCCTAGACGTCCATCACACTTCTTATTGTATGAAACTTCAGACGGTGCCATATCAATACAGACCTGATAACTGTTAATAAGAGAATTCTGCAAGAAGATAATTAAGATTCTGAATGGTTCGATCAGACTATCCGGTCTTTCTGAGAGTGATAAAATAAGATAAATATAAGCAGAGTCTCTAAACTTCTCTGAAGATTTAATAGAGTTGCGATCTGAATCCCGTGTCAGCCCGACACAATAATCACTAGAATACCATATAGTTGAACTATCTCTCTTATGAGTATCTGCTAGAGCTTCTGTACACTAACTTATTCTGAACAATAGATCATAATATCGTAGATAAAGAAAACCCGATAAACTGATTGCAGCTACATAAATAGAGAACAACTGATAATAATAAGTTCTGAATATTGGGCATCATTATTCTGAGAAGCATAACTAAGAACTCACAATAAGTGCCTTCTGAATGTTAATCCGACTATTCTAGCAAATACCCAAGTCCTGCAATGTGGGCTGAATAGATCGTCAAAAAAATTATGACAAGCTTGTTCAGACACAACAAGAAAACTCGGTCCATTAAATCTATGAAAACAAATCAGGTGAGGGAAATTCGGGGAATAAGGCTAGAGTGCTAAACACTATCAGAACTAGCCACGAGTAAAGTGAAATCTATGTATGGCCATTGCGTCACACAACGTCAGGCGCTAAACACTAGGGTGCGACAGAGCTAACGCTCTACAAGACTCGCACTTGGCGGAGCTTACGTAGCGAAGCCTGCGCGTAACACATCGCTAAATGTTAAGCGCCAGGGTGCAACAAAGCCTACGCCTGGTTGAACTCGCATTGCTAGAGCACAACTCTCGATTGGCGAGACTAGCGGAGTCTGTGACTCATCAAATCCATTAAGACTGCTAGGTGTTATGGCTCTAAGCTCAGTGAAGTTGATAGATGGGATCATGATCATTACTGGAATAATATAGAAAATACAATAACTCTGCCTGACAGAAGTTTTGAATCTAAAAATTTATTTCGTACTGACACTCCCCTTGTAGTAATGTGGTCTATCTGATTACCGACATAATGACTACCCTACTTTCTATATTGATCCTCATAAAATACCTATATATATAATAGAATATGGAGCTGAAGAACTACCCAATATAGGATAATACGATGCATTAGAATCGAAAAATACTGGAATAGGATGAGAACAATCACATCTGCGCTGCTGCCACCTCACTAGTCCATCCATATCTTAAGTTAGCATAAAGGCTACAAAAATTAGAATAGTGAACATGAAAGAGATAGGAATAGCATGAAAAAGGGAGGTGGACACGGAAAGACTGACAATGATAGCGCAATAAGAAGGATATGATATAGAAAACTTACCAGCTCCAGGAGATGATAAAATGAGGATAATGGTTACGGTCGGTACCTTCAGGGTTTCTGTTCCAGATATTAGGCATCCCTTCCTGTTCTTACTCCATTCGATATCTTGACTTTCTCTTCAGTCAAATTATATGTTTGCATCCTTCCGCCATCTGTCCTAACTTTTAGTCTCCTTCGTGCCTGATTGTACGTTTGTTGCTAGGGATGAAGTGAAGTTTCTCTGCCTTTAGGTCCTGGATTCTCTCCCAACAGTAGTACTGGATATGTTGATGGATTGGTGCAATGTTCTCTGTCTTCTTAAGCGGACAATCACTCTTCAAATGATCTCCAGACCCGTATACAACATAATTCATAAACTTTTCGGTGGTTGCGCTGTAAGTTCCTGGCTTTAGACAGTACCTACATATCATATGCTGAGGGCAAGTTGGAGTGATGGCTTGGCTAGTCGGGTATCCAAGGGCCTGTCTAAATTACCTTTCATCAATTGAGAGGGTCTTTTTGCCGACTTCATCTGCTCTTATCTTGATTTTTCTTCTCCGGTTCCCGTTCTACCTCTCGAACGGTGGTGAAAACTTGAGAATACTTCTTGAACTGCTGGGTTATAAGGAACATCTTAATCTTCATCTTCAGGTCTTGCTGGAATTTACTTACTAAATTCTCCTCGTCAGCTACCATGTGCAGCGCAAATTGACTATGTCTTAGAAACTTTGCAGTGTACTTGTCTACAATTCAATCCTCCTATTGCAATCTGATAAATGTTGGTACATGTTTCGATGAAGACGTTTGCGATGCATGACATTTGGAGCTCTAAACTCATGAAGAATCAAGAGTTCGACATGATCAAGTTGTGCCAAAAAGGGTTGAGATGTTGTGATTTGTAAAGAAGATATAGCATGTAAAAGCCTTGATGCACACACATATATCATAGCCTATTAGTAGACTTGACCCTTCCTATTAGTAGACTTGACCCTGCCTATTAGTAGACTAATAGGGTGATTAGTCGACTTATAAAAATGATTAGTCGACTAATAATGTTATTAGTCGACTTATATATTTCCCTAGTCGACTAATACATGGTATAGTCGACTTATAGATTTCCCTAGTCGACTATCTTTTGTCCTGAAAGATCTCAACTCTCTGTTTGTCACTGTTAGTCGACTTAACAGTTTATATAGTCGACTAATAGATGTTGTAGTCGACTTATACCCAATATTAGTCGACTAACCCAGTATAAATTGCCCAACTTAGTCGACTAACTCATATCTCAAGTCGACTATAGGCAGTTTCTGACTGTTGGACAGTTTTCTTTATCTGATCCTTTTGGCAACGTTTTCCAACGTCTATATCATCTGAATTGGTCCCATAACTACCCTAACTAACCCTAGTCTACAGCTATAAATAGGAAGTTATTCCTAAGGCTAAAGGTTAAGACAAACAAGATTTTCATTCAGTTTTCCAAAGCCAAATTTCAGAAAAACCTGAAAACTAATTTCCTAACTTCTGTTCTTCACCAAAAGACAATTCCATTAGTGAAGTTCTCTGAAGTTCATCTTTCCTATACTGTACCTTGTCCACATACACATTCAGTATCAAGGCTATAGGAAAAGTATTGTAATTCTCAAAGTGTTTATTTGTACACGGGAGGCTTCTTGGTTGAAGAGGCAGTTGTACAAAGGTAAAGGTATTCTCTTGGTAGAAGAGAAGGTGTTCTCTTGGTGGAAGAGAAGGTGTACACATTTGAAGAAGGGGATTCGACAAGTGGTGTACATGTTGTATTGATTTTGGTGGCAAGATCAAGGTTAAAGGAAATCTCAAGCGGGTGGCTTGGGGACTGGATGTAGGTCACAAGGACTGAACCAGGATAAATCTCTTTGTTTGCGTTTGCATTTTCTGAGATTTGTTTTCTTTACTTGCAAGTTTACTTATTTGCTTAACAATTAATCCTTCCTGTCAAGTGTTGTGTTGATTTGATTATAGATCCTACATTTGGTATAAGAGCGGGACCCAACAATTGGTATCAGAGCCCTGCATACCCTGAACCGGCGTACAAGCTCGGGTACAAGTCAACAACAAGGATGGCAACGGAGTTTTCATCATCCCAATTCAAGGAAGGACATTCTACACAACGTCCACCGCTATTTGACGGAACCAACTACAACTATTGGAAGTGTAGAATGAAGATCTACTTGCAGTCACTCAACTACGACCTTTGGAACATCGTAGAAGCAGAGTACACCAAGCCTACAACCAACTACAACGCTTGGAGTGAAGATCAAAAGAAGAACGCGAACCTTGATGCAAAAGCAATGAATGCACTATTCTGTGCCCTTACCAAAGAAGAGTTCAACCGAGTGTCAACAGCAACTTCTGCACATCAAATTTGGCATACTCTTCAGGTAACACACGAAGGCACTAGTAAAGTTAAGGAGTCTAAAATTTCTGTTCTTGTCCACAGGTTTGAGTTATTCAAAATGGAGGAGAATGAAACCATATCCGAAATGGTTACAAGATTCACCGACATTACCAATACACTTGCATCCCTTGGAAAGGACTACACCCAAGTCGAAAGAGTTCGAAAGATCCTTCGTGCACTTACACCAGAATGGGAGAAGAAGACAACCGCCATTGAAGAGGCGAATGATCTCTCAACTATGACATTAGAAAACCTAATTGGTAATCTAATGGCATATGAAGTGCAGTTAGAAGAAAGGAAGAAGGACCAAGAACGACAACACCGTTCAAAGAAGAAAGAACTCGCCTTCCATGCATCTTCCGACACGGACAATGATGACGAAGAGGAGATGGCAATGCTCTCAAAGAAGTTCAGGAAATTTCTTAATCAAGGTAAATTCAAATGTTTTAATTGTGATAAACCAGGACATATGAAGATGGATTGTCCTTTGCTCAAGAAGAAAGAAAAGTACAAGAGTAAGAAGTTCAAAAAGAAGAAGAACTACGAGGCATCTTCAGAACATAGTGATTCCTCATCTTCCGATGAAGAAGAATCCACTGAACATGTTAACTTATGTTACATGGCCATAGAAGATGAAGAGGTATCGTTTTCTGAACTCTCTGATGCATTTAATGAGTTATTTATGAATCTGAAAAATGAAAAACTGAAAAACAGATTTTTGTTAAAAGAAAATGAGAAACTTTTACAGGAAAATTCTGTTTATGCATTACAATATTCTTCTATAAATTCTCAACAAGATGAAACTGAAAATGTCATATCATCTTTGAAAACTGAAAATGAGAAGTTTATAAAAGAAAACATTTTTCTGAAAATGGAAACTAAGTCTTTGAATGATAGGATTTCTATATTGAATAAAGACATGATAGTTTTCAGAAATAAATATGAAGATCTTTTGCAAAATGTGACTAAGTTTAATAAAGGAAAAGAAAAATTAAATGATTTATTATCTTTTCAGAAATTGTCACATGATAAACATGGTATTGGTTATATTGCAAAATCTTCATGTTATAGTAATCCATATAATTTTTTGTTAAAAGTAAGACTAAGAAAAGTAAGTTTATATGGATTCCTAAGAACTTAAATGTTTATGATAAAAATACATATATTGCTTCATACATGCATGATATATGTGATTCTTGCAATTATGTATATACTAACAGTGGAAACCAAATTCTAAATGGATTTGGAGTCCTAAAGGTTAGATATGATCTTTTATATTTGGTACCAACTAACGATTATCTTGCAGGTACCATATAAAAAATTGATAAAGATCAATTACGTATATATGTACTAATATATTTGTTGCAGGGGGAGAACAAAATATTTTTTCTATCTGTTATAACCCATTTTTGCAGGGGGAGGAAAAGATAACATATCTTCTGCAGGGGGAGGACTTGTGCACACAAAGCGTCGTCATCAAAAAGGGGGAGAATGTTGGTACATGTTTCGATGAAGACGTTTGCGATGCATGACATTTGGAGCTCTAAACTCATGAAGAATCAAGAGTCCGACATGATCAAGTTGTGCCAAAAAGGGTTGAGATGTTGTGATTTGTAAAGAAGATATAGCATGTAAAAGCCTTGATGCACACACATATATCATAGCCTATTAGTAGACTTGACCCTTCCTATTAGTAGACTTGACCCTGCCTATTAGTAGACTAATAGGGTGATTAGTCGACTTATAAAAATGATTAGTCGACTAATAATGTTATTAGTCGACTTATATATTTCCCTAGTCGACTAATACATGGTATAGTCGACTTATAGATTTCCCTAGTCGACTATCTTTTGTCCTGAAAGATCCCAACTCTCTGTTTGTCACTGTTAGTCGACTTAACAGTTTATATAGTTGACTAATAGATGTTGTAGTCGACTTATATCCAATATTAGTCGACTAACCCAGTATAAATTGCCCAACTTAGTCGACTAACTCATATCTCAAGTCGACTATAGGCAGTTTCTGACTGTTGGACAGTTTTCTTTATCTGATCCTTTTGGCAACGTTTTCTAACGTCTATATCATCTGAATTGGTCCCATAACTACCCTAACTAACCCTAGTCTACAGCTATAAATAGGGAAGTTATTCCTAAGGCCAAAGGTTAAGACAAACAAGATTTTCATTCAGTTTTCCAAAGCCAAATTTCAGAAAAACCTGAAAACTAATTTCCTAACTTCTGTTCTTCACCAAAAGACAATTCCATTAGTGAAGTTCTCTGAAGTTCATCTTTCCTATACTGTACCTTGTCCACATACACATTCAGTATCAAGGCTATAGGAAAAGTATTGTAATTCTCAAAGTGTTTATTTGTACACGGGAGGCTTCTTGGTTGAAGAGGCAGTTGTACAAAGGTAAAGGTATTCTCTTGTTGGTAGAAGAGAAGGTGTTCTCTTGGTGGAAGAGAAGGTGTACACATTTGAAGAAGGGGATTCGACAAGTGGTGTACATGTTGTATTGATTTTGGGTGGCAAGATCAAGGTTAAAGGAAAATCTCAAGCGGGTGGCTTGGGGACTGGATGTAGGTCACAAGGACTGAACCAGGATAAATCTCTTTGTTTGCGTTTGCATTTTCTGAGATTTGTTTTCTTTACTTGCAAGTTTACTTATTTGCTTAACAATTAATCCTTCCTGTCAAGTGTTGTGTTGATTTGATTATAGATCCTACATTTGGTATAAGAGCGGGACCCAACAATAAATTGTTCTTTCATCTCTTTATGAGCTGTTACGGGGAAGAATCTCTCATATAAATCCTTTGAGAACTGGTCCCAAGTGATGGACTTCTCCAGTCTCGCTTCTTCTGCCAACCACCATGTTCTGGCCACATCTTTCAACTGAATCTTGGCTACTTTCACCTAATTCTCGTCAGGGATTCGGACCGCCCTTATGAGGTTCACTACTTCTATCAACCATTATTCTTCATCCAATGACTCTTGGTACCAGAAAATACAACAGCTGCAGTTTTCTAATTTTAAAAAGGTTTTTTGGTCTCTACTCGCAGAGTGCCATCAATAATTTTGGTGTAAGATCTCCATCTGTTCCTGTTGGTTATCAATCATACTTTGCAGAAATCACTTCAAATCAACACCTTCTACATTAGGACCATCCTAAGAAGAACCAAATCCGTTATGATTTTCCTGTCTTTTCATGTCCGAGTTGGTCTAAGAATAATGATAAACTGAAGTATGAAAAGATGGGAGAACTTCAGAATTCAAGAAAATGATTATCAATAGAAAATAGATAATTCCGTACTTGTAGTTGGATTGTATAGCGAGGACTGAAGCATTCCAATTGCAATTTATTTACCATTAATTTTCCTACTGGTTGTACTGAGAATGTAAGAGCCTAGGCTCTGATACCACCCTGTAATGCCCTGATCCCACGGGTACGGAGACGTTACTGTGACGTATATACGCAGGTCAAAATACCCTCTCGTATATATGATTAGCATCAGTACAGGCAAGAATAAGAGTACGAAGATACATGGTGCATTATACATTCTAACATATGAGTACAATTACAAAGTTATCACTAGATGTGACAATATTACAAGAATATTACATTACCGATAGGCGCAAATGCGAGAATACAAAGAGATATACAAGTATGAATTGTACAAAGGGCGCTTATGAGTTACAAAAGGAAAACTCCAGAGACGAGCAGGGAGCCTGGAAGGATGATGGGGAGATTTCTCTCTCATATCTTAATATACCACAAGTGTACGGTCGTTCGATTGTAGCACTTGAGGGTCGATCCACAAGGATAGGTGGTTCTTACAATTTTAACACTTCTAGACGAATTGGTCTAAAGATTTGTGGGTTTTGAATGAGTTTCTAAACTAAATGTCAATCTAATAAATCAAGCACCAAGGGTTGAATCTCCTAAACTGTCATCAAGCAGTCAATTTTAATCTCCAACCAGACTATTTTTACTCAACAAAGTCTCTACTTCTAATAGACAAATTAATTCTGAACACTAAATTTAAGCACAGGGTATTATCCAGTTACATGATCCATCAAACGTAAATTAACTAAATTAAACAAATAGTATAAATGTAACAAAACTCTAAGCATGAACCATTAGCCCCCCCGATACATAGCCTGTCAAATATCCAGTTATTTTAGAAATTAATCTCCTAAAAGTAGTAGGCCAACTGGTGTGCATACAGTTCTAGATAAGATATCTACCTTGGTCTACAAGAATTTAGCTTAGATTCATCTTCCTAGGTACTCGCAGAAAAATTATCTACTCATGCTTAAATTATTAACTCAAAAATGATCTACATAAACAATCGCATGAAAAACTAATCTAACAAATTGTAAGAAAATTAATCAAACTAATTAACTAATTAATTAAATAATTAAATAATTAAACAAAACAATTAAACTAAACTTACCTTCTACAGTGCCGTGTGGGCCTCCTCCCAGCCGCCTCATCGTGCACAAGATTCGCGGAGAGAAAAAAAACCTGAAGTGGAAATCAAAATATAATGATCAAAACCGTAACACAAAAAGAATGATAAAAGAACAATTACCAAAATTTCATCTAAAGAAATAATTTTATATAATAAAATGTGGCCGAAACAAACTTGCAGCCAAAAATTGCCAAAGTTGCCGCAATGTGTTGGAGGAAAGGGAAAAAATATCCAAAACCTAAAAACAAAAAAAACCTAGCCTACATGGTCGGAGTACAATGAGGAAAAAGAAAATAATAAAAAAATAAAAACCTAAAAACCTAGTTGACTTTCCAAAAGCTCCCTCCATATGGCAGCCCATGAATCCCTCCTTTATATAATATAGGAATTTTACAAAAAGGCCCTTTGAAATACATCTATTACATAATAATTCATTTTTAAGTCAGGCAGATTTTTTAAATGACCAATACAGACCGTCAAATAAAGGAATTAGCAAAAACTATCAACATAAAAGTTGTAAATTTTCGAATTCTCTTTCCGTAGTATCTTGAATTATTTCTTTTAAAGTCTTGTAGCTAAAGTTATGGCCAAAACACCGCAACATGTTTGGAAAGCGACCCTCAATCTTTTACAATTTGCGTGATTTTTTTACTGAAAGTAACCAGATTCCTCTTTCTCTTTCTTTTACATGTTTCCTACAAAAATTCAATCAAATATATCCGAGTAGCATTATTTATATACAGAAAATAGATAATTAGGAGCATACAAATAATATAAAATCGTGCTGATCAAATACTCCCACACTTATATTTTGCTAGTCCTGAAGCAAAACTAATAAAAAGAAAAAGAAAAAAACTAAATTATCCTAACTCACTTTCGTAGGAATTACGGTTGAACTTAGCATGTGCAACAAGCCGTTAAACCCCTAGGTTACCCTTAGAGGACGAGTTTGTCTCGTGAGGGTTTTCAGCAGATTACACCGACAAAATTCATAAAAGAATGAGATTAAGAAATAAATAAAAGTAAAATAAAGATAACCAAAATCAAGAAAAGAAAAATCAAAAATTTTTTATCTACTCAAGTTAACCAGTTAGTAAGATCACAAGTTTTCAAAAGTTTTATTTTTCAGTAAAACCTCAATTCAAGAAATCAAATTGGCTATAAAATAAAGTCTCAAATTTAAAACTTTACCTCACATGTTCTTTCAGATCTTATGCACCCCGTGATCGTGATATAGTTCTCAAGCTTAGGAATATTTATCTACAACTTTCATACTTGTTTTTGTGATAACAAAATTTTTTTCCTTCTTTTTTTTTAAAAGACTTTTTAACTATTTTTCGCGTAGATACTGAGGCTTCCTGAGGTCAAGACACCTAGCTAATTGATAATCAAAATTATTATATTTTTATGGAGTCTTATTAGGCTTTCTCAGCTACCCATGTAGCGAACTTTAGGCCAATGCACCCAAACCAGATGGTCTTCAGGCAATAAGTATAAAAACACTCCTAGGTACTTAACTACTCAAGCAACTGAGGCCACAAGACAAACTTATAATAATATTTTACTATGTAGCAAATCCCTTTTTTAAATATTATTCTAGTTATAATCAATATCCCAAGCCTATGAACTTAATAGTGTAAGTGCTATTGGGTACATAATCACTTAGACTAAGTTTAGGTGGTATGTCTGTTTTAGATTTTAATCTTTATTTTAAGATTTTATGACTCTTTCATCTTGATCTTACCTTTAAAATCCGCTCATAGATACAAAGGTACTCACATGCTAGCTAACCATCTATAGAAATTTTTTAAATTTTTAAATTTTTTTCATTTTTAACAAGATACATAAAATAAAATAAAGATAAAGAAAGAAAAGAAAATACAGCAAAGAACCTAAAAAAAAACAAAACCAAAAAGACTCCTAAAATAAAAGAAATATGTGAATCTCCCCCCACACCTAAACTGTGCCATATCCTCATGCACATAAATGAATACAGAGATAAAAATAATGTAGCATGTAATTTACACATCCAAAACATGCACACAATCATGGTGATCATGCAATCCAAGCATACAAAAGATATAGAAATGTAACATGTATGCTAGAATTAGAAATACTCACAGTGCTCTAGAAAATCAAGCTGTCGAAGTAACAAAAATGCTTCCTGTGTGTGGTGGATGCTTCCTTACTTATCCTGTATCACTTGTAATAAACTCGACACATAGGTTAGAGATAGATATAATAAAAGGCTCACTAAAACTGACTCAATTAACTAAAAGGAAAATAAAAAGACTCAAAAACTAAAAGAAAAAATAATATAAATATATACATATGTACAACTTTACGTCTCCCCCACACCTAGATTTTTTTAGGTCATTCCCTCGAGCTCGCTTCCCATCATTCCAATGGGTTCTCTTCAAGGAACAAATTGGAGATGTTAATCTTTTTGTCATCTTTAATTTCATCCTCTCCAATTATTCATCACTTTCCTCCATCTCTTCCTTCTCTTCTTCTCACACTTTTTTCTTATAAATTCATCATTATCACACAACATAATTAGAGTGGCCAAAATATATTTGCCTATGAATTTAAGCTCATTCTCAAACATCACCTCAATACTTAAATCAACTATTTTCTTTGGAGACGTGTAACTAACCAAAGCATCCCTAACTGATTCATTCAAACATATGGGTTTGTCTTTAAATAGGCTTTCAAAGATTTGATCAATTAGAGCTTCTTGAATCATGTTTTGAAAAGCTTGATCATTGGTTGGCTCATCAAAAGTGAAGATACTCAAATCGAGTTTTTTTCTCAAAGGAACTCTAAACTCAAGATCCTCAACACATATTTTCTCACCATTGTAATCACACTCTTCAGTAAAAAGCTCATCAAGAAATAAAGGCTCATTATCCATGTAGGCATCCTCACAATTTTGATCAGTATGCTCCATTTTCTCCATATGAGTGATGCAATTTTCTACTCCTCAACACTTGTCTTTTCACAGACTTAGAAAATTCATCCTTAAATTTGTCTTGAAGCAAATATTCATCATTGTCACATTCATCTTCACAATAAGATTTAACTGGCTCCTCATGAGGTGTATGTGTAGCCAAATAATTTCTAATCACTTCATCCAGACACTGAGGATCATTATCAAGTTTGTACACCTCATGGACCTTCACAACTTCCTCAACAGGCTTCTCATGTTCAAGCTCTTCAAATTGATTAAGATGAAATAATAGGAACTCGAATGATATCTCGATGGAATGATTATACATGTCACTATAGCTAATGATTTGCTCTTCGTGTCTAAAAGTTGGACTTTGTTCATTTTATGAAAGTTGATGTGCTCTTGAATTGACACGGGTTGAGTCAGTATTGGCTCACGAACTAGTTGACTAGAAAAGGGATCATTCTCTTGCTCACTAACCAACTCATTTGCAGGCCTGTTTAAGTAGTGTCTAATGTCATAGAGCACTTACTTTGAAGTCTGGCTAAAAGTTTCAAAAGCTTCTTCTAGTATTGGTTCCTTGTCCACCTGATCGCCATTGAACTCAATTTGTGAAAATTGATGAAACTCTTGAACTTGATCTGGACTTGTGGTTGAAATAGGTTTATTTAGATGAGTCATTATCTTATCCACGTGAACACATGCCTCGATTAACTGCTGATTGGTTTCGACTATAGTCTGTTGCATGATTGAAACTCTCCTCTAATCTGCTCATCAGTTTCTCATGATCATTGTCAAATCCCCAAGATAGAGGTGATGATTCAGTGGAGGACCAATTAGATTGAGAATTTTGATATGATTGATCCTATAAAATTGAGGACAATTTCAACCCTCCGAATTGAAGTTTGTTGGATAAGGCTCGCTCGTAGTCCTTGAAATGTATAGAATTGATTTTGACCTAGTCCTAACGAATACCCTATCGAAGGACACTGTTCTGAAGGATGATTTGGATCTTAACAGTGATAGCAACTCATTTGATGGTATGAAGATAATGAGTAGTTCGTAGGATGGATGTATTCATTAAAGTTCGGAAGAGAGGCTGGTGGATGGAAAGGAGTGTCTAGCCTATAAAATGGATCATAACCAAATGAATTTGGATAGGCCATCGGAAAGGAATTTTTTTTATTTTGATTTTTTTCAAAATTTTGAATTATTTATTTATTTTTCGATAAAAGTGTCAAAACTAAAGATAGAACACCGTGTCCCTGGCAACAGCGTCAAAAACATTATGGGTAGATTTCTCTCTCCTATCCTACCGCAAGTGCACAGTTGTTCGATTGTAGCACTTGAGGGTCGGTCCATAGGGATAGGTGATTTTTTAACACTTCTAGGCGAATTGGTCTAAAGATTTGTGGGTTTTTAGTGAGTTTCTAAACTAAATGTCAATCTAAGAAATCAAGCATCAAGGGTTGAATCTCCTAAACTGTCATCAAGCAGTCAATTTTGATCTCCAACCAGACTGTTTTTACTCACCAAAATCTCTACTTCTAACAAGCACATTAATTCTGAACACTAGATCTATTATCCAGTTATATGATCCATTAAATATTAATTAACTAAATTAAACAAATAGCATAAAGGCAACAAAACCGTAAGCATGGACCATTAAACCCCCCGATACATAGTCTGTTAAATGTCCAGTTATTCTAAAAATTAATCTCCGAAAAGTAGTAGGTCAACTGGTGTGCATACAGTTCTAGATAAGATATCTATCTTGGTCCACAAAAATTTAGCCTAGATTCGTCTTCCCTAGGTACTCGCAGAAAAATTACCTGCTCATGCTTAAATTATTAACTTAAAAATGATCTACATACAAATCGCATGAAAAACTAATCTAACAAATTGCAAGAAAATTAATCAAATTAATTAACTAATTAATTAAATAATTAAATAATTAAATAATTAACGAAACAATTAAACTAAACTTACCTTCTACAGTTCCGTGTGGGCCTCCCCCCAGCCGCCTCATCGTGCATAAGATTCGCGGAGAGAAAAAAAACTCGAAGTGGAAATCAAAATATCATGATCAAAACCGTAACACAAAAAGAATGATACAAGAACAATCACCAAAATTTCATCTAAAGAAATAATTTTTTTATAATAAAATCAAATGCGCCCGAAACAAACTTGCGACCAAAAATTGCCAAAGTTGCCGCAATGTGTTGGAGGAAAGGAAAAAAATATCCAAAACCTAAAAACCAAAAAAAAAAAACCTAGCCTACATGGTCGGATTACAATGAGGAAAAAGAAAATAATAAAAAATAAAAAACCTAAAAACTAGATGACTTTCCAAAAGCTCCCTCCCTACGGTAGCCCATGAATCCCTCCTTTATATAATATAGGAGTTTTACAAAAAGGCCCTTTGAAATACATCTATTACATAATAATTCATTTTCAAGTTAGACAGATTTTTTAAATGACCAATACAGACAATCAAATGAAGGAATCAGCGAAAACTATCAACATAAAAGTTGTAGATCTTCGAATTCATTTTCTGTAATATCTTGAATGATTTCTTTCGAAGTCATGTAGCTAAAATTATGGTCAAACACCGCAACATGTTTGGAAAACAACCCTCAATCTTTACAGATTGTGTGATTTTTTTTGCTGAAGTAACCAGATTCCTCTTTCTCTTTCTTTTACCTATTTCCTGCAAAAATTCAATCAAATATACCCAAGTAGCATTATTTATATACAAATAATAGATAATTAGGAGCATAAAAATGATATAAATCATGCTGATCAAAGGATAGGGCCTCAGACGGTCTGCCGATGATCCGAGCTTTCGCTGCGCCACTCTAATAAGTAACCGGGAGAATTCACAAGCTGCAAGCTCTAAGATCTGGATATGAGGATCCAGGTGAGTCAGAACTCCCCAATAAGTGGTGTGGTGAATGCCAAGTGGCGTGCAGGGATAAGCACACGTGTATCGATAAATCCAAATCAAAAGAGCATGTATCGAAAATTGTATCGTGAGTACAGGCATACAGGAACAGGTAAAAAGATAGTAAATAAAATCAAGCAGGGAGTATGGATGGTATAATATGATCAAAGTAGGAGAATTATGGAATAAAACACAAATGATAAGGAAGGATATAACAGAAAATATAATAATAATAATAATAATAATAATAATAATAATAATAATAATAATAATAATAATAATAATAATAAAATCATAAATCTGAAGTAAAACCTGATAAAAGCAATACGGCAAAACTACCGGTACAAACCCAATTTATGGCTTCACGAGATAAGTACGTCGAAGGAATAAACCAAACAAGGAAACCCCTCATTTATATACCATATATCTCACATCATCGTAAACTAAGTCGATACGACCCGAATTGCAAAACATACAACGAATTATTAGTTGGCATCTTTTATTATTATTACTTGCCCTACCTAGATGTCTATGTATGTAGACACACATATATCCACATCTGAGTAAAGTAAGTGTAACACCCCGCTCCCAGAATACGTACTTAGTTGCGTATTCAGATTTTTCGATCGTATTTTTCGATTTACTTTCTATATTTGTTTTGTATTATGAATTCTTTATATGATTGTTTTGTCTTGGATCCGGATTCACGGACTCGGAGTCAGCTCTGACCTGAACCGAGAACCCGATCCTAGTGAATTGCTTGATTTGGACATTCTGGTATTCCGATTTGACCGGTTTCTGTTTTAAATATCATTTTCCAATATTTTAGATTTTCTAGGATTTTCTGGAATTTTCCTGAATTTAGTTGTAAATCTTCAAAACCGGTGTCGACCAGTGCCGCTGACCGATTCCCGGATTTTTAATTTACAAACTAATTAGAATTACTAAAAGTGTCTTTAGACATTATTTCTTAAAATCACATTTCCCATCTAAATGCCTTTTCTAAGGATTTTATGAATTTATGAAAATTCCACCAGATTCGGTATCGGCCAGTATCGCTGGTTGATTCCAGTATTTTTAGTTTACAATCGAAGTTGAATTTCTGAATTCTGCTTTCACTTTACTTCTTAAAATCATATTTTATTCTTTAATACATTTTCTGGGATTTTTCAGAATTTATCAAAATCCGGCCGACCCGGTGTAGACTGGTATCGGCGGTTGACTTCTGGATTTTTAATTTGAAAATGGGATTTTATTTCTAAAAACCGATTTCATATTATTCCTCAGGATGATGTTTTCTACTCTGGGTATTTTTGGGGATTTTTCTAGAACAGTCGATATTTCGCGACCATATCATAATATTATTATTTTATTCAAATCTTATCTTTTCTTCTCTTTCTTCCCTTTCTTTTCTCCCACCTGATCCAGCCCATTCCCCCCACGTGGGAGACAACCACCCCCTCTCTCATTTATTTCCTTTCCCATCAATCTCTCTCTTTCTCTTTTTCTTTTCTTTTTCTTTTCTCTTTCTTTCTCTTTCTCCCTTCTCTTCTTTTCTTCCTCTTCTCCTCCAAGAGAGGGCCGACCCCAACCGGCCACCACCATCGCCGGCGCCTCCGGCCACCACGACGCCGGCGAGAGACCCCCCAAAATCCGGCCACCTCTTTTCCCTCTCCTTTTCTTTTCCTTTTCTTTCTTTTTCTTTTCTTTCCATTTCTCTTCCTCCTCTTTGATCCGGCCACGACCTGACCGCCGCCGATCTCCCTCCTCGGCACACCCTCTGGCGGGGACTGACCGCCGCCGGCACGATGCCGCGGCCTGGGCGCGGCCAGGGGGCCTCCTGGCCCCCTGTGCGCGGGAGTGGAGGGGGCAGCAGCCCCTCCCTTCACCTCTTTTGGGGTGGCCGCAGGCCACCCCTGGCCTGCGCCGGCAGCAAAGGCCGGCGCAGCCTCTCTCCCCTCCGCCCTCTGGCCGCCCTGAGGCGGCCAGAGCCCGGCCCGGCCAGGGCAACAGGCCCTGGCCGGGGCTTTGTTGGAGGGAGGGGGCTGCCCCCCTCCCTGTTTTCTCCCCTGGGGTGGCCACCGGCCACCCCAGCTCTGGCGCCGCCGGCGATCCGTTGGCGGCCGGTGACCATCTCCGGCCAGGGGGCTTCGAGCCCCCTGTGCGAGTTGGGGGGGGGGGGTCTGCTGCCCCCTGTCCCTTTACTCTCTCTCTCCTGTATCTCACACACACTCTCTCTCTCTCTCCTGCCTTCATCTCTCTCTCTCTCTCTCTCTTGGACCTCTCACTCTCTCTCCTGAGTCTCTCTCTCTTCCTGGTTCCTCTTCCTGTTCGTCTTCTCCATTTGGAAAATGACTCTTATCAGGGTCGGCCACTCCTTTTGGATTGGGGCCGAGCTCTTCTTCGTCGGCAACGTCTCCGATGGTTATTCCGGTAATCGTTTACGATTATTCCGGTAATCATTTCGGACAATATCAACGGTGATCATTCCGATAATCGTTCACGATTATTCCGGTGATCATTCCGGCTCCGGTGATTATTCCGGTAATCGTTCACGATTATTCCGGTAATCACTTCGGTGACAATTGCAACGACACCACCACCAAAGAGATCACCTTTTCCCTGTCTCTCTCTTTCTATCTGTTGATTGTTAGACGCGGATCTCACTCCCGCGTCCAGGCAATTCCTTACGCGAGTCTTCGCGTTCTTGGTATCTGTTTAACGCGATCTACGCGTTCTTGTATCGGCGCAACGCGGAGCTCATGTCCGCGCCTGTGTTCTATTCATACTGACGTGACGCGGAGTCCAGACTCGCGTCTGCGTTACTCTCCTGTTAACACGATGCGGAGATAATACCCGCGTCTGTGTTCTCCTCGTTCTAACGTGACGCGGACCAACGACCGCGTCTGCGTTCTCCTCGCGTCCTGATTTGAACGCGGGTCTCGAACCCCGCGTTTGTGGCTCCTACGCAACGCGACTCCCGCGTCTGTGATTCCTGCGTTTGCTAATCCAGCGACGCGACTCCCGCGTCTGCGACCCCCACGTCTCACTCTCAAAAACCCGCGTCTCCCTGTGTCTCTTTCTCTCTCTAAGTCTCTCCCTCTTTCTCTCTCTAACTCTTTCTCTCTCCTCTTCACTTTCTCTCTCCTCATAATTATATATATTATTTTATGGCGCGTGCGCGAGTTCCATGGATTCAGAGTTTTCGGCTTTTCGGTGATTTAGGCGAGTGTTCTCGCTCTCGCCTCCATTTGGGTTTCCCCGCTTCGTCGGGTCGACATGTGTTTTACTCCATGTTTTCATTGTATCATGTATTGGGCTGAGTCCCTGTATTTGTGTATGGCCGAGTGCCAATGTCTGGACATGTATTGCTCTGTGACGAATGCTTGTATTATGGTAGTTTATTTATTGTTCATGTGGTACTAACATTGCAGGTCTCTCAGCCTTTAACCTCCGGTCACTCACTATCTCGAAAGGGAAGTGATTGGGGCCGGCAGGTCTCTCCGTTCTTCAGCCTCCGGTCACTCACTATCTCGAAAGGGAAGTGATTGGGGCCGGCAGGTCTCTCCGTTCTTTAGCCTCCGGTCACTCACTATCTCGAAAGGGAAGTGATTGGGGCCGGCAGGTCTCTCCGTTCTTCAGCCTCTGGTCACTCACTATCTCGAAAGAGAGGTGATTGGGACCGTCAGGTTTCCCAGTGCAGCCTCCGGTCACTCACTATCTCGAAAGGGAAGTGATTGGGACCGTCAGGTCTTTGGCCCCGCCTGGTTGTCATGATCAGTGTTCAGCGCTTTACCACTTGATTCGTCTAGGCGAGATGCTGCCGGATTTTCTACTCGCACTTTAGGCCGAGTTGTCCCGGTAACCTTACCAGACGCTCAAGTGTTAAATCCTGTTTGCTGTCTGTATTTCCAGCTCGCTCAGCTCCGCTTGGATGTGCTCAGCTACTGTTTTACTGCATGCCATTATTTTATATCTGTCATTTACATGTTGCTATTTAACACATGTATATCACCTGGCAACTAATGTGTTATCACCTAACATCGGACCTGCTACTTCTTGGCAAGACCCTTGTCATGATATGACTTGCCACCGGACTAATATCAATCTCTGGACATGACTGGTTGCCTGTCTAATATCACCATCTTATCATGCTATCACTTGACACCCGGCATGATATACTTGACTCTCATGATTATCACGATAATGGGAATGATGACTTGACATCTTGATAGTACAAACTGTACTCCTGTTACACATGTGATACATTATAGTACGTACAGTACTCCTGATATTCCTGACTTGCTCTTACTCATTCCCGGAATCTGATAATCATCTAATAATTCATAAAAGGAACAACTTGCATCGGGTCGGGGGAAACTTGCGGCTATCAATATGTGTTCGTGTTTACAGTGGTATTAGGCATGTTGTGCAACTAAAACTTCCGGTCTGACCTGTGGGCCTCCAGGCGACCGAGGAGAGTGCTGGCTCCCTCCTTCCTGGTACCATCATGATAAGGGCATACATAAGTCCCTCCTGTTAGCCTTGCGGCAGGTTCCGTCCACCAAGCAACGGAACATCCTGGGCCGTGGTCCCGGGTATGTACGGGACCCACTGTAAACATAGTTCGTTGATACCCCGCTGGTTTCCAATAACAATCTTGCTTTACTCGGATATGGATCTATGTGTGCTGGGACGCTAGTTCACATAGCTAGATATCAGGGTAAGACGAGTAATAATAAAGTGTCAAGATAATAACCTGCTCTTTAAGTTGTAAGTAGAGGTATGTGGAATGGGACGCATACTGAAGCCTGCAACTTAAACGGCTATGAATCTGTGATGTGCCTTACCATATTTTGCTTGTCCTGGATTTTACATCGGATTTCCGGTTTTATGGTTATTATTATATTAGCTGCTCATGTTCTGCTTTATCCCTTGTATCCACCTGCCTCCTGTTCATTTTCTTATCATGCCCTGAGTACAATCGGGTTGTTTGTGCTTGGATTATGGTGACATGAGATAAAGGTATATAGATGAGGGTTTCCTTGTTTGGATTATTCCTTCGAAGTACTAATCTCATGAAACCGTGACCTGAAACCATACGATCAGATTTGCTCGTCCTCGGCTTATTTGGTTTTATCGCTATACATATACTTACCCTTGCTCGCCACTTGGCTTTTGTATCACCACTCGCCTGGGGAGTTTCATCTGACTCCCCTGGATCCTCATGTCCAGGTCCTGGAGCTTGAAACATGTCGGAGCTTGGAGCGTGTGGATTCTCCCAGTTGCTGATCAGAGTGGCGCAGCGGTAGCGTGGATCTCCAGCTGACCGTTCAGAGCTCTATCCTTCCGGGCCCCCTGTGTGCCTCTCGAGTTTTCCTTTTGTAAACTCGTGAGTGCCCTTTTTACTGTTCCTACATGTACATCCCTTGTATTCTCGCAATTGCGCCATCCTGGTGATGTAATATTATTGTAATATCGGATCACCTCTGGTGATAACTTTGTAATTGTACTCATATGTTGGAATGTATAATGCACCACTTGCTTCCGTACTCTGATTCTTGCATGTACTGATGCTTAGCGTATATACGTGAGGGTATTTCTGACCTGCGTATATACGTCGCAGTAACGTCTCCGTACCCGCCGGATCGGGGCGTTACAGGTTGGTATCAGAGCTTAGGCTCTCACCTCCTCAGTACGTCCAGACGGCAAATTAATGGTAAAGAAATTTGCAACTGGAATGCATGAGTCCTGGTTATACACTCCAACTACAAGTACAGAGTTATCTATTCTTGATCATCTTTCCTTTGATTCCTAATCCCTTCCATCTTTCCCTTTTTTGGTTTTTCGTAGCCCTTATACCAACTTAAGATATGAATAGACTAGAGGGGTAGCGGCTGGTTCTGAGCGAAGCTATGACGTGATCTCTTCGGCCAACTCTATGAAGTTCGGGTATTCTCAGAATGGATCTGCTATCGGGTTATCTTTCAGAAGATGGTATTCGGGATTTTCTGCGGTTATTCTTTATTCTCGGCTATATCTTTCAGAGTGATTGATGCCTGGTATTCAGAATTCTCAATTATCGGTCTTCTTTATTATGCTCAGGACTATCAGGGGTTTTCTTTATCTTCAGTATTCTGGCTTATTCTCAGAGTGACATTAAGTATGCAGTACAGCGGGAATTCTATTGCAAAGCTGTGTTATCAGTCAGTATTATTTGGCATCGTTCTGAGATTTATACAGCCAGAAGTGCAGAGGATGTCTATGTTCTGATTATTGACCAGTCAATTTGAGGGCCCTACCTATAGTGCTTCATATCTTAATTGGTATAAATTCCACCCTTGTCCTGTTTGTGTTCAATTTACCCCTTATCGAAATTGCGAGGACGCAATTTTTTGTAAGGTGGATGGATTGTAACACCCCGCTCCCAGAATACGTACTTAGTTGCGTATTCAGATTTTTCGATCGTATTTTTCGATTTACTTCCTGTATTTGTTTTGTATTATGAATTCTTTATATGATTGTTTTGTCTTGGATCCGGATTCACGGACTCGGAGTCAGCTCTGACCTGAACCGAGAACCCGATCCTAGTGAATTGCTTGATTTGGACATTCTGGTATTCCGATTTGACCGGTTTCTATTTTAAATATCATTTTCCAATATTTTAGATTTTCTAGGATTTTCTGAAATTTTCCTGAATTTAGTTGAAATCTTCAAAACCGGTGTCGACCAGTGCCGCTGACCGATTCCCAGATTTTTAATTTACAAACTAATTGGAATTACTAAAAGTGTCTTTAGACATTATTTCTTAAAATCACATTTCCCATCTAAATGCCTTTTCTAAGGATTTTATGAATTTATGAAAATTCCACCAGATTCGGTATCGGCCAGTATCGCTGGTTGATTCCAGTATTTTTAGTTTACAGTCGGAGTTGAATTTCTGAATTCTGATTTCATTTTACTTCTTAAAATCATATTTATTCTTTAATACATTTTCTGGGATTTTTCAGAATTTATCAAAATCCGGTCGACCCGGTGTAGACCGGTATCGGCGGTTGACTTCCGGATTTTTAATTTGAAAATGGGATTTTATTTCTAAAAAACCGATTTCATATTATTCCTCAGGATGATGTTTTCTACCTCTGGGTATTTTTGGGGATTTTTCTGGAACAGTCGATATTTCGCGACCATATCATAATATTATTATTTTATTCAAATCTTATCTTTTCTTCTCTTTCTTCCCTTTCTTTTCTCCCACCTGATCCAGCCCATTCCCCCCACGTGGGAGACAACCACCCCCTCTCTCATTTATTTCCTTTCCCATCAATCTCTCTCTTTCTCTTTTTCTTTTCTTTTTCTTTTCTCTTTCTTTTCTCTTTCTCCCTTCTCTTCTTTTCTTCCTCTTCTCCTCCAAGAGAGGGCCGACCCCAACGGCCACCACCATCGCCGGCGCCTCCGGCCACCACGACGCCGGCGAGAGACCCCCCAAAATCCGGCCACCTCCTTTCCCTCTCCTTTTCTTTTCCTTTCTTTCTTTTTCTTTTCTTTCCATTTCTCTTCCTCCTCTTTGATCCGGCCACGACCTGACCGCCGCCGATCTCCCTCCTCCGGCACACCCTCTGGCGGGGACTGACCGCCGCCGGCGCGATGCCGGCGGCCTGGGCGCGATGCCGGCGGCCTGGGCGCGGCCTGGGGGCCTCCTGGCCCCCTGTGCGCGGGAGTGGAGGGGGCAGCAGCCCCCTCCCTTCACCTCTTTTGGGGGTGGCCGCAGGCCACCCCTGGCCTGCGCCGGTGGCAAAGGCCGGCGCAGCCTTTCTCCCCTCCGCCCTCTGGCCGCCCTGAGGCGGCCAGAGCTCGGCCCGGCCAGGGCAACAGGCCCTGGCCGGGGCTTTGTTGGAGGGAGGGGGCTGCCCCCTCCCTGTTTTCTCCCCTGGGGTGGCCACCGGCCACCCCAGCTCTGGCGCCGCCAGCGATCCGCTGGCGGCGGTGACCATCTCCGGCCAGGGGGCTTCGAGCCCCCTGTGCGAGTTGGAGGGGGGGCTGCTGCCCCCTGTCCCTTTACTCTCTCTCTCTCTCTCTCCTGTATCTCACACACACACTCTCTCTCTCTCTCTCTCTCCTGTATCTCACACACACTCTCTCTCTCTCTCTCTCCTGCCTTCATCTCTCTCTCTCTCTCTCTTTGGACCTCTCACTCTCTCTCCTGAGTCTCTCTCTCTCTTCCTGGTTCCTCTTCCTATTCGTCTTCTCCATTTGGAAAATGACTCTTATCAGGGCCGGCCACTCCTTTTGGATTGGGGCCGAGCTCTTCTTCGTCGGCAACGTCTCCGATGGTTATTCCGGTAATCGTTTACGATTATTCCGGTAATCATTTCGGACAATATCAACGGTGATCATTCCGGTAATCGTTCACGATTATTCCGGTGATCATTCCGGCTCCGGTGATTATTCCGGTAATCGTTCACGATTATTCCGGTAATCACTTCGGTGACAATTGCAACGACACCACCACCAAAGAGATCACCTTTTCCCTGTCTCTCTCTTTCTATCTGTTGATTGTTAGACGCGGATCTCACTCCCGCGTCCAGGCAATTCCTGCGAGTCTTCGCGTTCTTGGTATCTGTTTAACGCGATCTACGCGTTCTTATATCGGCGCAACGCGGAGCTCATGTCCTCGTCTATGTTCTATTCATACTGACGTGACGCGGAGTCCAGACTCGCGTCTGCGTTCCTCTCCTGTTAACACGACGCGGAGATAATACCCGCGTCTGTGTTCTCCTCGTTCTAACGCGACGCGGACCAACGACCGCGTCTGCGTTCTCCTCGCGTCCTGATTTGAACGCGGGTCTCGAACCCCGCGTTTGTGGCTCCTACGCAATGCGACTCCCGCGTCTGTGATTCCTGCGTTTGCTAATCCAGCGACGCGACTCCCGCGTCTGCGACCCCCGCGTCTCACTCTCAAAAACCCGCGTCTCCCTGTGTCTCTTTCTCTCTCTAAGTCTCTCCCTCTTTCTCTCTCTAACTCTTTCTCTCTCCTCTTCACTTTCTCTCTCCTCATAATTATATATATTATTTTATGGTGCGTGCGCGAGTTCCATGGATTCAGAGTTTTCGGCTTTCCGTGATTTAGGCGAGTGTTCTCGCTCTCGCCTCCATTTGGTTTCCCCGCTTCGTCGGGTCGACATGTGTTTTACTCCATGTTTTCATTGTATCATGTATTGGGCTGAGTCCCTGTATTTGTGTATGGCCGAGTGCCAATGTCTGGACATGTATTGCTCTGTGACGAATGCTTGTATTATGGTAGTTTATTTATTGTTCATGTGGTACTAACATTGCAGGTCTCTCAGCCTTTAACCTCCGGTCACTCACTATCTCGAAAGGGAAGTGATTGGGGCCGGCAGGTCTCTCCGTTCTTCAGCCTCCGGTCACTCACTATCTCGAAAGGGAAGTGATTGGGGCCGGCAGGTCTCTCCGTTCTTCAGCCTCTCCGTTCTTCAGCCTCCGGTCACTCACTATCTCGAAAGGGAAGTGATTGGGGCCGGCAGGTCTCTCCGTTCTTCAGCCTCTGGTCACTCACTATCTCGAAAGAGAGGTGATTGGGACCGTCAGGTTTCCCAGTACAGCCTCCGGTCACTCACTATCTCGAAAGGGAAGTGATTGGGACCATCAGGTCTTCGGCCCCGCCTGGTTGTCATGATCAGCGTTCAGCGCTTTACCACTTGATTCGTCTAGGCGAGATGCTGCCGGATTTTCTACTCGCACTTTAGGCCGAGTTGTCCCGGTAACCTTGCCAGACGCTCAAGTGTTAAATCCTGTTTGCTGTCTGTATTTCCAGCTCGCTCAGCTCCGCTTGGATGTGCTCAGCTACTGTTTTACTGCATGCCATTATTTTATATCTGTCATTTACATGTTGCTATTTAACACATGTATATCACCTGGCAACTAATGTGTTATCACCTAACATCGGACCTGCTACTTCTTGGCAAGACCCCTTGTCATGATATGACTTGCCACCGGACTAATATCAATCTCTGGACATGACTGGTTGCCTGTCTAATATCACCATCTTGTCATGCTATCACTTGACACCCGGCATGATATACTTGACTCTCATGATTATCACGATAATGGGAATGATGACTTGACATCTTGATAGTACAAACTGTACTCCTGTTACACATGTGATACATTATAGTACGTACAGTACTCCTGATATTCCTGACTTGCTCTTGCTCATTCCCGGAATCTGATAATCATCTAATAATTCATAAAAGGAACAACTTGCATCGGGTCAGGGGAAACTTGCGGCTATCAATATGTGCTCGTGTTTACAGTGGTATTAGGCATGTTGTGCAACTAAAACTTTCGGTCTGACCTGTGGGCCTCCAGGCGACCGAGGGGAGTGCTGGCTCCCTCCTTCCTGGTACCATCATGATAAGGGCATACATAAGTCCCTCCTGTTAGCCTTGCGGCAGGTTCCGTCCACCAAGCAACGGAACATCCTGTGCCGTGGTCCCGGGTATGTACGGGACCCACTGTAAACATAGTTCGTTGATACCCCCGCTGGTTTCCAATAACAATCTTGCTTTACTCGGATATGGATCTATGTGTGCTGGGACGCTAGTTCACATAGCTAGATATCAGGGTAAGACGAGTAATAATAAAGTGTCAAGATAATAACCTGCTCTTTAAGTTGTAAGTAGAGGTATGTGGAATGGGACGCATACTGAAGCCTGCAACTTAAACGGCTATGAATCTGTGATGTGCCTTACCATATTTTGCTTGTCCTGGATTTTACATCGGATTTCCGGTTTTATGGTTATTATTATATTAGCTGCTCATGTTCTGCTTTATCCCTTGTATCCACCTGCCTCCTGTTCATTTTCTTATCATGCCCTGAGTACAATCGGGTTGTATGTGCTTGGATTATGGTGACATGAGATAAAGGTATATAGATGAGGGTTTCTTTGTTTGGATTATTCCTTCGAAGTACTAATCTCATGAAACCGTGACCTGAAATCATACGATCAGATTTGCTCGTCCTCGGCTTATTTGGTTTTATCGCTATACATATACTTACCCTTGCTCGCCACTTGGCTTTTGTATCACCACTCGCCTGGGGAGTTTCATCTGACTCCCCTGGATCCTCATGTCCAGGTCCTGGAGCTTGGAACATGTCGGAGCTTGGAGCGTGTGGATTCTCCCAGTTGCTGATCAGAGTGGCGCAGCGGTAGCATGGATCTCCAGCTGACCGTTCAGAGCTCTATCCTTCCGGGCCCCCTGTGTGCCTCTCGAGTTTTCCTTTGGTAAACTCGTGAGTGCCCTTTTTACTGTTCTACATGTACATCCCTTGTATTCTCGCAATTGCGCCATCCTGGTGATGTAATATTATTGTAATATCGGATCACCTCTGGTGATAACTTTGTAATTGTACTCATATGTTGGAATGTATAATGCACCACTTGCTTCCGTACTCTGATTCTTGCCTGTACTGATGCTTAGCGTATATACGTGAGGGTATTTCTGACCTGCGTATATACGTCGCAGTAACGTCTCCGTACCCGCCGGATCGGGGCGTTACAGTAAGGTTGTTATTGGAACCAATGGGGGCATCAACGAACAATGTTTACAGTGGGTCCCGTGCGTAACCGAGACCACGACCCAAGATGTTCCGTTGTTGGAGGATAGAACCTACCGCGAGGCGTATAGAAGGGTCTTATAGGATGCCCTTTCAAGATGGCACCAAGAAAGAGGGAGCCAGCGCTCCCTTCGTTCACCTGGAGGCCCTCAGGTCGAACAAAAAGATTTAGTTGCACAACATACCTAATACCACTGTAAACACGAACATGTATTGATATACGAAAGTTTTCCTCGACCCAATGTAAGTTATCCTATTTTATAGTTTATTAGATAATTATCAGATTACGAAAATGAATAGGAACAAGTCAGGAGTATCAGGAGTACATATGTATCAGGAATACATTTTTTACCAGAATATAACAAGATGTGTCAAGATATCAGGTCATCATTCTCATTATCGTGATAATTATGAGAGTCAAGTTTATCATGCTAGATGTTAGGTGATAGCATGACAGGAGGGTGATATCAGGCAGGTGACAAGAGGCAGCATGATAAATGTTAGCACATCAAGAAAAAGCATGTCAAACGATAAAAGAAAACAATACCAATATAAGAGATCGGTACGAATACCGAAAAATCATGCAGTTTTAGGAAAAACAGTATAAGTAAGATTTCAAACTCTTCACAGCCATTAATAGAAGAATAGATAAACTGGTGAGCAGGTAATAAGCAAGCAAGCGAACATCCAAGCGGAGCTAAGAATGCTGGAGGTACGGACAGCGAACAGTGTATAGTCTCTAAAGCGCTTAGCGGAGTTACGACTCGGCTTAAGATTCGAGCATAAAATCCGGCAGCATCCCGCCTATGCAAGTCTAGTGATAAAGCACTGGGCGCTAAACATGCGTATCAGGTGATGCTAAAACGGAACTAGCCGTTAATAAACCTCAGAGAGGTTAAGCCGGTGGCTGAGCAATACGAGGACATAGCTAAACTGTGCCTGAAGAGGTTAGGCAATTAAGTGACTCGCAGACACACGGTGTAGCTAGTAAAACCAGAGAGTTCAAGCACAGCGAAAATATAGTAAGTCCTGCTTGACGAGGCTACGCAATTAAGCTCGACTCGCAGCTACACGACTTAGTTAGGCTCCCGGTGAGGCTAGAAAACCCAGAGTTTAAAGCCCGAAAGCTAAAGTAAAACCGCAGAGCGTTAAGCCCAGAGGCTGAACGACCACGAAGAGTCGGCCACGCATGATATAAAGCAAAAATAAAATGCATCACAAGCATGGTATATGTATAGAAAATAAACTACTCTAGTATAAACATTCGTCACAGGCATGGTACATGCACAATCTTGGGCACTCGGCCACATACAAATACAAGGCCCGAACCCAATACAAAATACGAATACAATACAAATACATGACAAAATACAAGTCAACTCGACGAAGCGCAGAAACTCAAAATGAGACGAGGACACTCGCCTAAATCTCTAAAAATGTCATGAAATCTGGAATCCCAGAAACTCGCGTATGCGCCATAATATATTAAAATATATAAATATTTTTAGAGAAAGAAAGTGAATAAGAGAGGAGAGAGATAGAAGAGAGAGTTTGAGAGAGAAAGAGAGAGCTAGAGAGAAAAATTTAAAGAGAAAGAGAGCTAGAGAGAGAAAAATCTAGAGAGAGAAAGACTAAGCTAGAGAGAAAGACCTAGAGAGAGGAAGATCTAGAGAGAAAGAGAGAGCTAGATAGAGAAATCTAAAGAGAGAGATAACAAGAGAGAAAATTTTAGAGAGAAAGAGAGAGATAGAGAGAGAAAAATATAGAGAGAGAAAGAGAGAGTTAGAGAGAGAAAAGCCTAGAGAGAAAGATCTAGAGAGAGACAGTAGAGAGAGGCAGTATAGAGAGAGAAACAGAGTGAGAGAGACAGTAGAGAGAGGAAAGAAGGGGGCTGTTGCCCCTTCTCTACCCATGCACAGGCCACGCTCTGGCCTGGCTTGCCCCTGCCCTTCGGCCATGGAGGCGCCGGGGCAGCCGCGCCGGCCGCCGTGGCCGGCGCAGGGCTGGGGTGGAGGAGGGAGGAGGATGGTTGGGTTTTTGTGGGGAGATGATGATGGTGGTTTGATGAAATTGAAAGGAGAGAAGGAAGGAGGAGGTTGTGGTGGTGGAGTGGGAGGAGATCTAAGTGGTGGGTGGTAAGATTGGGAGGAAGAATTTGTGGAATTTGAGATGGAGGATGAGATTGGAGGTGGTAGTGATGGGGAAGAAGAAAGTAGAGAAGGTGGTGTTGTTGTTGGTGTTTTAGAAAGGAGGAGAGGATTCGGGAGAGGAGATGGTCAGAATAGGGACCCCACCGTCCGCTTAGGGGTCCACCGGGGGAGGAGTGTCGGGGCCAGGGCTGTTGTCGCAAGCGGAGAAGAGAGAGGGAGAGAGGAAGGAAAAGGAAAAAAGAAAAAGAAAAGGAAAAAAAGAAACAGAGAGAGATGAAATATTGAAGTGAGTGAGGGGAGGTGTATTAAATGGAGGAGAGTGGGTCGGTTGGTGGAGGTGGGGAAAAAGAAAAAGAAAAAGAAAGAAAGAAATGGAAAGATTCTGAATAATAATAATATTATAATAATGTTGGGAAATATCGACTGTTCCAGAAAAATCCCCTAAAATACCCAGAGGTTGAAAACATCATCCTGAGGAATAATATCAAATCAGTTTTTAGAAATAAAATTTCATTTTCAAAATAAAAATCTTGAAATCTACGAGCGATACTGGCCGACACCAAATCTGACTGAGTTCTGATAAATTTAGAAAATTCACCAAAATACATTAAGATAGAAAATATGATTTTAAGAGATAATGTGAAAGCCGATTTTAGAAATTTGACTCCATTTTAAATTAAAAATTTTATAATCGACCAGCGATACCGGTCGACACCAAAATCTGTCGAACTTTAATAAATTTAGAAAAATCTCAGAAAATGTATTCAAGTAGAAAATGTGATTTTAAGAAGCAATGTGAAAGTGAAATCTAGAAATTCAACTCCGATTGTAAATTAAAAATCCTGAAATCGACCAGTGATACGACCGACACCGATTTTGAAGATTTTATAAATTAATTCAAAAAAATTTCAGAAAATCATGAAAAAATAGAATATTGAAAAAGATGTTTGAAATGAAATCAGTAAAATCTGACTATTGAAAAGACCAGATCAAGCAATACAGTAGGATCGAGTCCCCGATTCAGACTAGGGTTGACTCCGAGTTTACGAATCCGGATCCAATACAAAACGATCGCATAAATATTCATAAAACAAAAACAAATACAGAAAGTAAATCAAAAAATATTATCGAGAATCTGAATACGTAACTAAGTATGTATTCTAGAAATATGGTGTTACACGTACAGAGGAGGGTGACGCTACTATGGGTTGCCGCACTCGGGTGAAGGGCTTGGCAGCGACCTCACGCTCCAGGGGCATAGTGGAGGAGGAGATGGTATAGGATGGGGAAAAAAGAGGAGAGGGAGGTTGGGCTCGGGCTTCTGTTGGGCAAAGTAGAGGTAGGGTTGGTGGAGTTGGGTGTTGGGGAGTTGGTGGCCAGTTGGAGAGTAAAATAAAAGGAGATGAAGAAGATTATGAGGGGGATTAGTTAGGATTTGATTTAGTGGTTAAGATTAGGATTATAGAGATGATATAGGGTTATGGGTTAACGGGTATAGCTATAGGTTTACTTGGGCCAAAAGAGAGAAAAAGAAAAAGAAAAAGGAATGAAAAGAAAATGGAAGGAAGAGAATGTGCTTGGGCTATAGGGCTTAGCTTGAAAAGAAATGAAAATGAACCAAAGAAAAAGAAAGAAAAAATATGTGGGCTTAATTTTGAGCCAAAACAATACAAATACAAACTAAATAAAATAGTAATAATAATGTAACAAAGGAAATAATTAAAAAATGATAGGAATGACCAACAACAATCAATAACAATAACTTACATGTACTTATTCTCTTAATACAATCTATAAATAGTTATTAACAATAAGAATAATAAGTTATAAATAATAGAGATAGTATTTACTACCAACAATCATAATAATTTATAATTGGAAAAATAATGGGGGATTAATCTTAAATCTATTAATTAATAATAATAATAATGACTAAGTAAAGTCAAACATATTAGCCTATAGGGATATTAAATTCTACCCAACTTAACAATAATTTAGTTCTCGAAATTTCAATAAGGCAGGGAAATTTTAAAAGAGGATCGAAGTTGATAATGAATAGATATTGATTAAGAATGGACATAATAGGATGAGACTCAAAAGAAGAATGTTCCCTCGCGAATGACGTCTTCTCACTCCCACGTCGCTTATATATGCATCATGGGCCCATCATGCCTCCGTTGCGCGCTCTGATCTCCGTCGTCGGTTCGGATATGACGGCCGATTCTAGGAGATAAAAATCAGAAAATAGAATCGATATGAAAATAAGAATCGAGAAGGAACACAGAATCATTCTAAAAGAGTATTGGAAACTGGAACATCTGAAGATTAAGGAGATGAATTTTCAAAGGAAGGACGCTCGATTTCCAAGTGGACTCAGTATCATTGTGTGAATAGTATATGTCTATATTGCAGTGTAAATATAACACGTATCAGGTCATAGGTATGAACTAGGTCCTCTTTTTATGTCAAAAATTAAAAGTCGAACCTGGCTCTGATACCAAGAAAACCCTGTCAGCCCCGCTTCCCAAAATATGTTGGAGCGGAGACGTGACAAGAGTCGGCGACGTATATACCCGAGGAAAATACCCCATGTATACACGCTAAGCCTAAAATGACCTGAACAAGCTATATAAATCAACAATAAAGGCAATAAGATCACTGCAGTAATACATATAATGTTTCCACACATGATAATATCATTCTACGAATCATATAGAATAATATGAAGTCCAAGTAATAGGGAATCAAAGGAAGTCAATAGAATGAACGGAGGACACAGAGAAGATCGATGACGATGACGGAGGCTATAGATGTCATCGAAGGAAAAGGGGGTGGACGCGGCAAGGGGAAGATGGCGGGGCTCGGGTGGTGCTCGTCCTGGAGGAGGAGTCGACCATGGGTGGAGGAAAGAGGTGTTGGCGGAGGTGCCTGCGTATGGAGGAGGGTGACACTACTGTGGGTTGCCGCACTCCGGTGGCATACTCGGGCTCCAGCGGCATAGCGGAGGAGGAGATGGTATGGGATGGGGAAAAAGAGGAAAGGGAGTTTGAGCTCGGGCTTCTGTTGGGCACAGCAGAGGTAGGGCAAGTGAAGTAGGGTTTTGGGGTGTTGGTGACGGGGAGTTGGCGGCCAGTTGGAGAGAAATAGAAGGAGATGAATAAGATTATGAGGGGGATTAGTTATGATTTGATTTACTGGTTAAGATTAGTATTATAAAGATGATATAGGGTTACGGGTTAACGGGTATGGGTTGTGGGTTGTAGGTTTAATTTGGGCGAAAAAAGAGAATAAGAAAAAGAAAGGGGAATGAAAAGAAAATGGAAGGAAGAGAGTGGGCTTGGGCTATAGGGCTTAGCATGAAAAGAAAGGAAAATGAACAAAAGAAAAAGAAGAGAAAATATGCGGGCTTAGTTTTAGGCCAAAACAATATATATACAAACAAAAATAAAATAGTAATAATAATGTAAAAAGGAAATAATTAAAAAATGATAGGAATGACCAACAATTATCAATAACAATAACTTACATGAAATAATTATTTATTCTCTTAATACAATCTATAAATAGTTATTAACAATAAGAATAATAAGTTATAAATAATAGAGATAGTATTTACTATCAACAATCATAATAATTTATAATTGAAAAAATAATGGGGAATTAGTCTTAAATCAATTAATTAATTAATAATAATAAAGACTAAGTAAATCAAACATATTAGTCAAGTATCATTAATTAGGAATATTACAAAAACATTTTGGTAGGTCATAGAAATAGAAGGTACAACATGTCTCTAGATTCCCTCCATTCTCCACAACTCTTACACATGCACATGATATCTATCTAGTATACAATGGTCCTCTGAATGTGGCTAGGTGGTGGCCTTGATTCATTAAGAGCGTGGCTAGGTGGTTGCCTTGAATTCATTGAGAGTCCTGCTCACTCACAGTTCAGCATTTCAAGCCTCGCCAGTGATATATTTATAATATATTTAATTCCGATCATCATTACCACTAGTCAAATCCTGAGTTTGCTCCCCAGTGATCGCCAGTTGAACCCCGATGTGCAGTGATTTCCTAACAAAAAAAAAACTAGCATACAATGATAACAAATCAAAAAGTTTCAATCGCCAACTTGCTTTCAGACAAGCAATAGCTAGAATGGATGTTCTCCGGATGAAATCTACGGAGTAAAAATTCTCCCAGCAACTCGAGAAAAATAACGATACTTTTCAATGATTTCTCCGTTATCATATCAACTCTCCCCACAATAATAGTCATGCAATGAAACTGATCCACACATATTTTCCCAAGGATGAATAATATCAACAATGTGCGTCTCCAAATGGATGAAAATTATTACTTATATCATAGTGAATACAAGGAAACTATACAACTTTCTTCCATAATGCATCAAGTATCTCGTCAATTCAATAATACTGGCAGCCTGTAAATTTTATTCTATTAACAGAAGAAATTACATAGACTTGATCATTTGTTTTGCCCCGTCAGAAATGACCGGACCAAGAGAGGCTAGAAACAGCCATAGAAAGAGCTTCCATGGAAAACAAGACAAATCATTAGTGTACTAAATGAAGCCTATGCAGATAAGAATGGCTTGCTCGATCTCGTCCTCAGAAGCTTCAGTGAAGGTGAGGAAACTGAGTTCTTGATCAGACACCTCCTACTGGTAGCAGACAAGATGGCCTTCTAAAGTTGCAGGGTTCTCAGACTCCATTGCTACTGGCTTGTAACTGAGGGTCTTGATTTCTCCGAAGATGTGCTCCTTGTGTTAAGACGATTTCATCAAGATGGTGTAGAGAATGACCGTATTCCTCAGAGATGTTCTCAGGCATGGCTGCAGCTTCATCTTCACTGTAAGTTCAGAAAATCTAGAGTTTACGGAAATATAGTTTGCAAGCAAGGATTGGACAAAAGCTTGTAGCAAGAGTATTTTCATGATTTGAAACCCAAGTCCACCATGAAAATATTAGATACGACTCTATATAACAATTACATTTATCAAATTATGAAACTACAGTTGCATCTTTAAGCCGGTCCCTTCATCATATGCGTTCAGGCACATGAACATGGAGACACATCTATTTCTTCAATGGAATAAAATTTTAAAAGTAATATCTATCTTTTGAAAACAAATCCAACTATGTCATTGTCGATACTAAGACAGAAGCTTGATGGCTACGGATCTGTTCAAATAAAAAAAATGGAACAATAAAAGAGTAAAATTAACAAACAAGAAGAAGAAGACAACAGATGGATTATCATAGTTGGGGGTTAAAACATCTAACTCTATTGTTCTTTCAGAAACATATGCGGAAACCTTTTGTAACCAATTAGTAGAAATAATCCGTATCAAAATTTTGCATTATTGAATTTTTCTTTGAAAGCTAATTTCATGACAACAAGTGTGCAAATGAAGCATCATGAGATATAACAAACAACTATATGCATCACAAATACATACATTAAACACAACAATTTTTTTTTAAAGGTAATGTTAGTTTCTTTGATGCAAACTATATCAAACATACAGCTAGAATAAAGAATGTGTCAAAATAAAAGTGAGAGTTAAGGACTTCCCTAGTTGTAAGCAGAATGTTCCAGTTCAATAATCTCTCTCATATTTAAGCTTGTTTCTTCCAGATTCCTTCTCAGAACCAGCTCCTGATTGGTTAGTACTTTGGTAGTTCTGCTCTTATGATCGCTTTACTTCTCATTCTTGCTTTCTTTCTGTGTACTGCTCCTATGGTAGTTGGGTATCATCTTCGTCTTGGTTACTGAATCATGGTTCTCTTTATCTTTGCTTTCGAAGTGTTCCTGCTCCTTCCTAAATATTGACACCTCTTATCTTTTGGAGTTGCCCTTCACCATATCCTTGGCATCCTTCTTTATCTCAAACCTCTCAGGTACAACACCAATATCATCCTTTTCAGAAGATTCTCTTATTTCACTGGCTCCTTCTTTACCATCATCTGTGCTGAGTTTCTTCTCCATCTTCACAAAATCTCTTCAAGGCTAATAGGCCTTGTTCAAGCTGCAGTGCCTTCATTTGAATTTTTATGACTAACCTCCGTGCTGCTCTACTCATTTTTTCTCTGACATAACAGTATGTGCCAGTATTCAATCACAAGATTTACTCAGCCAGCCTCAACTATGAAGTAACTACTAAATGAACAACTTACACTGCTTCTGCAACATCCAAGACAACCAAAATGATATCCCCCAAAATGACCAGCAGGTATCTCATACACAGTGTGACGTCCGCTCACAAGTTAAACCCGTACCCAAATCATCAGTTATAGGAACATATGCAGGTCTGCATGAAATTGAGACTACTTCAATCTTATCATTAAAATGAGAATGTGAAAGATGAAACAGCTCAAATTTTAGCTATAAGTTGATACCTGACGATCAATAATAAGAAAGCAATGATGTATAACTAAACTTGTTATAAAATTTGAATCTCAGAAATGATTGCTATGTATCCTTCTCATAGGTACTAAGTGTTATAGGCGTCGGGTCTTGGTCACTTTGTTGCCCAAAGTCCCACTAGGATCTTCTTGTAAAGGGAGTAGTAGATGAGGATGGTCACGATTATGAGAAAGAGGTCTATGTCCTCGAGAATGGCGCTAGTGATGCCAAGGAGGTGATAGGAGCGTGTAGCGCCCAGCTGAGTGTCATTACTGTTGGCCCAGAGGCTCTTCACCTCAGTTTTGATGATGACTAACTTATGAAGGTTAGGTTGCTAATGATCTTGTGTTTAATAAGTTTCAGATATTGATCAAGATCTTAGTAGGTGATTAGCTTCAACAAAGGATTCGAAGTCAAGTTTTGGAGCTAACACAAATTGATTCAAGAGCTCACGCGTCAAGATCGTATCTAGCACTTGATTGGAGTCAAACTCTTTGGATCGTGTTTGGATTGAGTCAGCTTGGAGAAGGAGTTCTACAAGAAAACTTCAGTTTGTTTTAGTTTTTGAGTTTAGATCTTGCGTAAAAATAGAATAGTCTTGATATGCTCAAGTTTACACATACACAAGTTAAAATAGTTTTGTTTTCGGTTTAACCGGTTTTGAATTTTCAAAGAATACATATATGATTTTCATGAATAGATAGAATCAACAGAAGTTTACATGATTTTATGTATGTTGGATTTCTTCCACATACATTGCTAGTTCATATTGTCTAAAAACTAATTTTGATTTATCTAGTTCATGGTTTCAAGTTTTGTTTTTAGCAAAGCTTAGTTTTGAGATTTAATATCAAAAACATAGATATATCTTTTATATGTGTATTGGATTCTATTCATGCACATCATGCTTCAAATGTAGTTTAATATCATGTTTTTGTATTTATACAAGTTTATAGAAAAATCATATTTTCCTTTAGAAGTTCGGTCTTTTGGAAAAATACTATTTTCGGTTTAAAGCTAAATTTCTATATCACAAAAATAGTTCAAATTGTTTGAAATATGTATTGAATTTTAGTTACACATATTTATTCTTCAAATATTTATAAGAACTTATTTTTGTGAATTTTATGTGATTTTATAGGTATTTAAAAGACCAAGTTTTCAAACCCTAAATCCCTGCCTAAGCCCACTGGCGGTCGACCGATCGACCGACCGGACCAGAGCTCGGTCGACCGGTCGGTCGACTGATATGCACAGAACGTGCACGAATGCCTTGGCCATGGGCCGGTTACCGGACGGTGGACCGATCCAGAGAGTTTGCTCTCTGGATCTGGCCCCGGTCGACCAGTCGGTCGATCGAGCCAGAGAGTTCACTCTCTGGTTCTGGCCTCGGTCGTACGGACGATCGACCGTTAGGCAAATTACCTGCAGGTCATTTCTGATCTGTTCTGGACCACAGTGACTATATTTTCAGACCCCTATAAAATGGATCTTTGAGGTTAGTTTTCACCAAGAATTTCAAGAGCAAAATTCCTCATCTTTTCAAGTATTTTCAGAAAGTTTTAAAAGAAGTTTTTGTGCTACAAATCTCTTATCTTTTATTTGTTTTAAAGTTTTTAGAAAATCAAAGAAAATTAATATTTGGGAATTCTAGTTTTGTTCTTCATTTCTTTATCTATCAAAAAGTTTTTCTCAAGAGTTTTTCTTTGTGTTTTCTTTTTCAAAACACTTTGTTTTCTCACACTTGAGCTATCAATTCTATATCTATCTATAGGATCTTGTTTTTGTGAGAAAAATTATTTGTGATCCTTTGAGATCACCAATAGAGAGTTTGTGATCATTGAATCACCAAGTTGTAAAACTTTTCTATACTTTGCTTAGTGCCCACCTCTTGTGTAGAGGTTTGTGTTTGAGAGAGTGGAGTTATGTACTCCCAGTGTAAAGTTGTAATTCCTCAGTGGAGGTCCTTTTGTGGAAGGTCTTGTGTGGACATAGTGAAAATCCTTCTGTGTGAAGGCGGGGACGTAGAGCAGTGGCTCGAACCTTGAAACATATCACTGTGTTTGTGTTTGATTTATTTTCTCTCTCTCTCTCTCTTATATCTTACATTGCTTTACATTGTTCATATTCATATGCTAGATATAGTTTGTGTGAGTCCACATTGTGTTCAACCAAGAGAGCTTATTAAAGCACCGCACTTACTCTACAGGAATCTAGAGGAGTAGTTTCAGAGCCCTTCATGGGGAATTCGGGCTCACTCTTGATTACACATAGCATGTTAGCAGTTAAGTTTTTTTTTAATTTTGCATCTTTTGTCCTAGATTAGCTTGTACACATATTCACCCCCCTCTAGGTGCACTTACAGTTACGTGTCTTCCTGTCGCACCTAGAGATGAGGATTGGCATAGGTCTAGTGTGTTCCATATCTATATCAAACATAATGACAAGAACTAGAATGCGATGATTAATAATGGTAGTTGTGTGCACATAATAGCCAAGTTTGTTGTTGATATAATGAATTTAAAAGCTGAACCTCATCTACAACTGTACAACGTTAGTTGAATTGAGAAAACTGCTCAATCTGCTATCCAATGTTGTTTAGTGCTTATCCAACTTTTTATCAGGATCGCATTTGGTGTGACATCTTAGCTATGGATTAGATAGGCCTTGGTTGTACGACTTTGGTGTGACCAGACGTGGTAAGTTGAACACTTACACGTTCATCTATAATGAAAAAAAGATAGTGTTGATACCTATCAAACTCAAACATACTTTTGATAGTCAGAAGACTAGGATGGTCACTGCACAGGCTAGTAGGAAAGCACTCCATTTATTGAATAAACATTAGTTTCTTAAGGAGTCATGATGAAGAAATAGTGCATGTGATTGTTGACACTAGTGAGTCTCCTAGTGCATCCATAGAGTTCTCTCTAGGACCATCACATTCTTACATATTTTAGTGAGATTATCCCAAATGACCCTTAGAGACATCCAACATGTGTGTAATTTGCATATCAAATGATAATTATAAATCTACTGCGGATTTGCATAAGAGAGTGCAGGAGTTTGCAGTGGTGATGAGGCGACGCTTAGAACGCGACATGAGAGGTTCCCTCCCGGAACATGGAAGAAGTTTCATGCTCGACGTATTAGTTCTTACAGGGTCTTGTAGAGGATTAGTTTCAATGCTTATGAATTAGACATACCACGGGAGCTGAGAATTAACCATGCCTTCAACGTCGAGTACTTGGCAACATATTGTGCTCTTATCAACTACCTGATCGTTATTCTTGATCCATCATCATCGATAGCAGAAGGCCCAAACTTTCTTGTTCATCTACCACCACTACCACAGTAGAGGAGACATTAGATCGAGGACATTCTGCAATATGAGACGATATCGACAGCCGATCATGGATACCAACAGTACTTGGTCCTTTGGAAATGACGTCCTAATTTTGACTATGCATGGGTACGGACCGAGGAGTTTCAACGGATCAACCCGAATTTGTTTGTGGATTACCGTCTTCGCTATTCACCTAAGGCAAATTTTCTGATCAAGGGAGAACTGATGGGGATCCAGTCAGAACTTAGAAGACCTATTCGCGTAGGAAGAGTGTCTGAGTTGGATCTGATTAGGAGTAGTAGTCTTTTATATTTATTATTTCTTTCAAGAATTCTTTTATGATTAGGAGGAGGCATGAGTAGTGTACGTGGCCTTTGTCTATAAATACACTTGCAGGATTTTATTTGAGATTGGTTGAATTATTGAGAAAACTTTTGAAACCCTAACTGAGGCTCTTTTAAAATATTTATGAGTGAAGCATAGAGTGGGAGAGCTATTCTCCTGGGTGCGAAGCCCGAAACCCTAATTTCTTCTCACAAACCCTTGCTTTTTCTCTTTTGTTCTGCGTCATGATCACTGTGCATGCAAATTGTTGTAGCAACAGCCAAGCTAGCAGTTTTGAGAGCAGTGCTTGAAGTTAGAAAGATTATTAACCCAACAGCAGCCAGTTGGCCTGAGCACAAAGGCATGTCATCAATCAAGAAGAATAGACAATAAAAATTTAACTTTCATGTGTATCTGTCCTCATATTTATTAAAGATATCTATAAATATTCATGAATTCATTATAGGCAGCTTGGCAATGCACATAGAGAAGTATTCTTGTTTTTTAGTGAACTAGGACGAAGTCCCCCAGCGTCACGCGGGGGCTTTCAGAACTTGCAAGATCCTGACAATGCAGGCACCTAAATCAATATACTAAAACAAAGCAATAGCCAAGACCAAAAAATTAAAATTAAGCAGCGAAGCAACTGAAAAGACAAAGAAGAATCAGATCTTACCAGCTTTCTGACAAAAAACACCATAATTCATCCGTGAGCCAAGATCTGAACCTTCGTCGTTGCCTTTCCCTATCTTCCCCAAGCCCCTCGCTGCAAATCCCACCCCACCCCCCCTGGCGTTCCGGACAGAGATGAATCAAATAGTAAAGGAGAGAGAGAACAGGATCAACAGGAAAGAGTAAGAACAGTCGAAGCTTCCTCGTCACCTGACCACTGTGATCCGTACATTACCCGAATGAAGGTCTCTGTCACCCCCGTTGACCATGCTCTATCACCGTAGTTCGACTTCGCCGGAGAGATCTCCCACCTCGATTCCCTCCAGTCCCCCCGCGTGACGCGGGGTTTTTCAGAACAACTGTCAAATTAGTTGTTCAATCAAATAAATTAGCAGTGATAAGTATCAATACCAATTGTTGTTCAATCAGGATAATAATTCCAAACAATCAATCAAGTTTTTAAATGTCAAATAAAATATATTGTGAGTTATATTTCACTTCCAAGTTACTATGGTAAAGATCATAGCTAACCCTAGAGATGAGAGATCGGCGAGGAGGGGAGGGAGAATGGGAGACATGATAAATGATCCCAAACCATAAAGTTCTTAGGGAAATCTCAGACTCACTGCTTCCAAAAAAACTGGAGATGCGTCATGGACGCATTGGAATCGTACTGGAACTGATTTTCATCCAAGAAAATTGGAAACATTGGTGTACCATTATTCCCTCCGAACAATTTCCTTTCCTAAATTAACATCAAACACAAATGCAATAGATATTTCCTCAGAATACATGATTTAGTGCCACATGTCTACAACTCCTTATGGAGCAAAAGAAGTATACCTTAAATTTACTATACTTCCGTGGTAGATAGATCAACAAACAGATTCAATGTGCAATAATAACAATCTAAGCGCATCATGTTTCTAAACACAAGAATCTAAGAAATTTTCTTCACACATAGCAAATTCAATGATAAGCACTTGAGCCGAAGTAAAAATTTCAACCAAATTAAAAAATCATATTGGATAGATCAGGTCTCAAAAATTTACCCCCTTTCTATCTCATACCAAGGCCTGACAATTATATAGAATCTGAATGGATCAGGGAAACTTATTAGAATAAGAACCATGATATCTTCAAAGAGTCACAAAATCAAAATTAAAAAAAAAGTTAAAAAATCTAGATCAAAAATTTGGGTCCCTTTTCTACTTCTCATTGCATTTTCAGCTGAAATGTGAAGCCACACAAACCAATTATCGTATCAAGATCAATCTTTTAAGGGAAAATCAACAATTCACCGTTCTGAGCGAAGAAATTGGAATCAACAGAAAATGAATCAAACCGGAAGAATAATCAAATGAATCCAGCCATGAAATAGATTAAAAAGTGAAGTTGTTATGAAATAAGCAAGATCGGGTCAACTTTCATCTGCTATCGCGATCGATCGCCGTCAGGGACTCGGCGGGCGATCGAACAAGGGAGAGGGGAAAGGAGAGCAGCGACGGGCGAGTGAGAGGGAGGCATCGAGGAGGAAAGGATGCTGAGAGAATTTTGATCAGGGAGAGTGAGAGGGAGGCATCGAGGAGGAGAGGGATGTTGAGTGAGTTTTGATCAGATTTTCCCAAACCCAAACAAACACTAAAGGCTGAAAATTGACACCACTTTTTCCAAATTTACCTCCACCACAAATAGAAGGCAAAAAAGCAAAAGGTAAAAGAAGAGCAGGGGCAAATCTGTCCATATATGCTAAAAACCATCCAGATTTCTTACACACTATATATATAGCTTGGTAATCTGCATACAGATGATGTGTGCTCTGATTTCATTCCAATGGAAGTGGTATCCATGTAAGTAAAACCTGGTACAGAAAAGCTTTTCGTTTGAGAAGCAAAAAAGAGTTCATCTTCCCTTCAGAAGTAATTCATGTGCCAGGATAATTTCTGAGGCAAGAGTACACACATATGTCCTTCCATATTAATATCAGACAATTGTAACTTGACTCTAATAAAGTATAGCAAGATATGAACATGAAAAAGGGAATAGCGGAAATTCTACAATAGTGGCATCTTCAGCTGAAAAAGGAATATTAATATAAAACCAATAATAAAATTTGCGACTTCCTAATTTTGAAAAACTCAGTTTCCCAGTGTTAAAAAAAAAATATCATAGCCTTATTACCATGGATTCTTTGTAGAATTCACATCCCACCGCTGACATAGCCCTTCTATCTTTCTGCACTTTAATTTAGCATGAACAATCACCTGTAATGTTGCTGGAACGGCAAATGAAGGAATCACAAGGTTCATTCCATATTAATTAAAGGTTCTTTGTTTTTAGAAACCAACTAAGGCTTCTTTATCTTTAACTTTGTGGGAGAAAATATAAAAATCAATGTGATAGTTGATTGGTTTGCTTTTTTTTTTTTTTTGGGAATATAGGCCGTAGCCAGATGCAAGCGGGATTTGAACCAAGACTTCCTGCTCACTGCAAAGAGATTTTACACTGCACTACACTGACACTTGCAGTTGATTGCTATTAGCCAGCTATATGTAAGCAGCTTCAAGCTTTCATGGTATCTTGAGACATCGAGGACTTCTACTTCTTAGCTGCCGCATTGTTTCACAAGAGATTCTTTTTACTGGTTATAAAAAAAAGGCAGATATAGCCGATAACAGAAATTTATTTAGCAGACTCACAATCCTACTTATCAAATACCATGCAGGAAAGGAAATGGTGAGTTAATTAAGATATCCAGCTAAAACTGCTTTATAGAGAAAGTATAATAGAGTTGGAAAAGCCTCGCACCTTAGAAAGCTACAGCAACCATTGGCACCAAAAAAATTCAGAACTGGAACAATAGGATTCTTGCTCAGAAAGGAAAAGAAAAAATTATTTTTTCTGTAACTTTTGGTCAATTCCTAACCATCTTCTAAAAGCACGAACATGCTCTAGCCTCTTACTCTGGGCATCTGTTCTCGCATCTGATGCCTTTAAACTCCTGTAAAGATCTTTATGAAGCTTCAGAAACTCTTTTTTATACTTCCACTTGTCAGTATACATATTATTCATCAACATATAATTTACTATCTCCATCACCCTTTCGAAGTAGCCGCCCCTAAGAAAATTGCACAGCAAACAGTCCAACATGTCCCTATCCGCTGTTAAAACTCTATTTTCCAATCTCCCCTAATTTCACCCCATAAAATAGTGATTTGGCGATACATATTTAAGGAAGAATAAGCATTTATTAAATGGCTGAAAGTCTGCACTGTAGGTTGGATATCCCTTTCTTGCATCCGCTTAAAAGTTTTCAATGCATCGTCCATCATCTTGGCCTTGCAAAAGAATAGAATTGAGGTATTAAACTCATAAACCAAAGATGATGTTGTACTTTCTCCTCTGATTTCTCTGTCTAATAGCAGAACCAGATCCGAATTCCAATCTGAACCTGCATTTCTTTTATCAAGAGGATCAACCCTGCCATCTTCCAAGAGAACAGAATTTTCATCTGATGAAGTTACAAAATGGCCCGCTTTTCTCATCTGCTTTAGCAACAATTTAGATTCATCCAACATATTTTCTTTGCCATAAGCCCTCAAAAGAGATACATAAGTACTAGCTCGTACAGGAATTGAAGCCAATTCCAAGTCATCTAGAATGTCATGAGCAGTCTCCAGCCAGCCAGTCTGAATACAAGCATCCACCACATCTGAACACAAAATGGCTTCTCTGGAATCCACCTCCTTCTGTATGTTAATTAAAAGACTAGACAGCTTATTCACCTTATTTTCTTTCACAAAACCATTTATAAACTTTGCAAAAACCTTATTACTGGGAACAAGCTTCCCATCCATGAATAGAACAAACCCGGACTGAATGTGTGTATCCACGACTAGATCTTTCTGTAGCTTAACAGGATCAACCACAATTTTAGACCCCATCTTCAGATTGCTTGACCCAATCTGAAACAGGCATTGCGTTTGCAACCCATTGCCTCTCATAAATGACGCTCCATGGGGCTGAAGCGACTTTTGCCGACGATAGAGATTCAACACAAGTTCTGCAGCAGAATCAAGATCATTAAATTTGAAGTGCAAGCTCAACAAACTGTCATAGAACTGCTGGTAGTGGCGATTTAGCATTGCATTAGAAACAGCATCGATGTTACCCTGCAGTTTCTTCAACTCATCACGTTGTCCGACCATCTCATATATCCGGGCAATAATAACTACAGTGTTCACATCAGCTACAACTCCCGCCAATGACATCAATTCTATTATCTGTTGGGCTTTCAACAGAGACCCGAACTGCAAACATGAATTCAGCACAAGGTTGAACATGACAGTAGTAGGATTCATAAGCTTAACTTGCTTCAACCTTTTTCCATCTAACTTACGATGCAAGCACTGCTCGCAAATCTCGATCAATATTTCAGATGCAAGACAAGCCCCAATTTGAGTCTTCACTAGGTGAGAGAACAAGATGTTCCATGTATCAACTAATGGAAGCTTAAACCTCTCCAAGATGACCCTTAGAACCGTGGAGGCCGGAACGGGCATCTGAGCTCTAGCAAGAGCGAGAGCCAGCCTTGTCAAAGAGTCAAGGTAAAGAAGATTCGGCTTCTCTTCTAGAATCGCAAGCACTAAATCATATGCTCTGCAAAGAGAGTGACGGTCGGATGAGTAGGAAAGGCTAATGATCAGTTTGTTCACCAGCTCATGCTTAGGGAAACCATGCAAGCTTCTATAATTGTTGAAAGCTTCCAGTGCTTCATCTACAGAGCCATCCTCCAATGCAACTTCAAGCTTACTCAAAAGTGGTCCAAAAGAGGAGCATTCCCATGAAACCCCCGAATGAACGGAAGTAGAAAGATGCTGAAGGCTTGGAGGAACAGATGGGTTAATTGGATGAGAAGTAAAAACCTGTGAAATTTAAGATGACATCTTAAGCAAAGAATATGGGTGTTGATTCAATGCGAGATAATAGAAATATACATGAAGCGGAGGGAAAAAGTTACATTTTTCCACCCAATAACTCTAGCAGCAGGAGCCAGAAATGAAAACCGCCGCCCAAACTGGAAAAGCCCAGAGAATCCTCTCATTGAGATAACATTAAAGCTGAACGATTCTGGTGAAAAGAACAATCAAGTTCACAGAAAAAAATGGGCCTTTTTCCTGGTTGGGAATTTAGTACTGAGCCTCTCATCTCTCAACTTCATGTAATAATAAAGCATAGTAATTGGGCATTAGAGCTCTTCAATTTCAGAGAAAGAGTTACGCAAGCTTCAACAAAAAAATGAAGAATAAACATAGATAAAGCTCAATAAATCCAATTATTAAAACTTTACCTAAGAAGATATGCAAAATTTCTGAGAATTTCTCGTTGCTCTCGCACGTCGCCGTCGAGGCGTTCGCTGCTGCCGTCGGCAAGCTCGCCTATTAGGGCGGCGGCGGCGGCGGCGCCGGGGGGGTGGTTTAAGGGAGGAGGAGGACTTCGGGCTAGTGGCTTTTGGAGAGAGATTGGAGAGAACAAAGTAAAAGGGGGAGGGGGTTAATTTAAGGTTATTTATGTAATTAAATTGTTGTAATTAACCGTGGTTAGAGATTAATTATGGGTTAATATCGGGTGCGGTTATTTGGACCTAGGCCTGTCAATGGGTCGGGTTCGGGGCGGTAAATGTGGTACCAGACACGGACCCGTTTACCAAAGAGAGTATCATATCCATCCCGTTTACTCGCGGATCCGGAAGGTGAGTTTCCATACCCGAACTTGTTGTACCTGCGGGTGCGTTCCGTTTACCCAGACCTATAACAAAAGGGGAAAAAAATAAGATACATAAACAAAAACAGTAACAAAAACACATGAAGAGAGGGGAAAAAAACTTTTGTAAAAAAAAGAAAGCATGTTCTAATATCAATAAAGGATGAAATGCAACCAGGTGCAAGAGGTGGAGGGAAAATTTTCGATGAAAGACTCTAATAAAGAAAAAAATTTAAAGCAAGGCCCCCTAATTTATTTGAGGAAACACAGCAATAGGATCACCCACTAATCAACTAACAGTGTTCAACACTTAAAGCACAAAGGGATCATTTGCTGATGGAGTTTGGAGCCTAAATATCTAGGGTTTTAATTCTATTAGTATTATTTATATTTATGTTTTGAAATATGTAAATGGGTAATCGGGTCTGGTTCAAGTAAAACCAGACCCATACCATTTAATAATCGGGAATACGGGTATACGGCTAAGCAGGTATGGGTCCAGAGCAGCCCTTTCCATACCTGCTTAATCGGGTCGGGTCTGGGTCTAGAACCGACCCATTGATAGGCCTATTTGGAACCAAGAAATTGACAAGTAGAAACCCTAACTAAGTAGAAACAGTAAATTGATAAGTAGAACCCCAAACTCACTCTTATTCTCTACACAGCAAATTATATTTTAAACACCCATTATACCCCTCAACTTTGAAATCAATTCCCTTTCTTTTCTCCCTCTCTCTCCCCCCAGATCTGGCCTAACGACGCTTGAAGATTGTCGCTTTCTCCCTCCCTCAAAATTTTTTAGTTGTTCGGTTCCTCGTTGTCGTCCCGCGTCTCGCTGTCGTCCCGCGTCCATCTCGTTGCCGTCGCTCACGTCTCGCCGACTGCGATCTCGTCGCCTGTGTTCCTAAGTTGTTTTTTTTTTTCAAAAAAATGAGTTGTTCGGCCAATACTGGCCGAATTATTTCTAAACGTTCGACGAGATCTGGCGGAACAAATATTATTTGTGCGATAGAGTCTGGCCGAAAAAATAATATCTGTAAGCCAGATCTGGTCGAAGGTTTAGAAATAGTTCGACCAGTATTGGCCAAACAGAGCGTTAACAATGTATGTTTCTTTGATCTTGTGCGTATTATCTCTCTATCGACACTGACATGGATGAAGCAGGACCATCTAGAATCTGTCCTACGGCTTCAGCAAGGCGTCGTAGACGAGGTTCTTCTTCTAACGCTCCCAAAGTAGAGGAGCAAGAAGAACATGTTGAGGATGTAGAACCGGAGTCCGTAGAACCAGAGAAGGCGGCTTTAGAGTTGATAGGACTTTTTACGGGTGGTCCGGATGATATTTCAATCTTAAGAGTTTTAAAACACATGTAGCGACTGATATATGGAATAGAGAGGTAATCCATTTAATTTGTATGTTTTTTTTGCTTAAAATTTGTTCATACCGAATTGATTTCCTCTTCATTAAAATTTGTTATTTGAGAGAGATCTTTTGAAATGCCAATCACATTTGTCAAAATTGAATGATAGGTGTTGGGATGATAATTCACCTAATCGGGATTTTGATAATTATATTCGAGAATTAGGATTGCAGAAATTGAGGGATATGTCTTGTAGAAGTTCAAACTTTATTTTGATTTCTGCTGTTGTGGAACGGTGACAACCAAAAACAAATACGTTTTACATGCCATATGGAGAGATGACCATCACACTAGATGATGCCCCATCACTTGTGGGCTTATCAGTGACAGGTTCAGACGTGAACACCCAAAGCATGAGATTTTCTGATGCAAAGGACGTGGTTGTTAATTTGCTTGGTGTGTCGCCGCAAGAGGCAGATGATGACTGGACAATGGTACGGGGACAATCAATTAAATTGGAGTGGCTTTGCTGATGATGACAATGATTTTCGTATCTCTTGCTGTGCCAGAGCCTATCTATTATATTTGGTAGGTTGCACTGTTTTCAGTAACAAGAGCGGAACGAGAGTTTCTGTCTCTTATTTGAGATTATTTGATGATCTTGATAGGGTTTTATCCTTTAGATGGGGAGCTGCTTGCTTAGTGTACCTATATAGACAGTTAGGATATGCTTTGAGATAGGTCCAGCTGACGCATCCGCCCCTCAGCCACAAGACGAAGTGGTCAGAACTCGGAGAAATAGGCCTTGACATCACTAGAAACATGTTTTGAAATTATTTGTATATGTTGAACTATATGTTTGGAATATTTATATTCGAACTGCAAGATGTATGGAAACACGTTTGATTAATATGAATTGGAAATAAGATGTTGTCTCATTGGAAACAATCAGCTTTAATCAAGATAGATTGGAAAATTAGGTGTAATCAGGATAGATCAATCACAAGTCTCTTATCAGAATTGGAGTACGTCATTTCAAACCAAGTTGATGTCATATTTTCAAAATGCATTATATTGTCGGTCTAACAAGCGACAACTTTTCTTTGTACTTGTTTATGCATATAGTCTTTGTTGGCCAAATGGCCTTCCACTCTAGTTTTGATGATGATCAACACTCATGTAGTTATGTTTACTAATATTCTTGTGTTTCTAAGTTTCAGATCATTAACAGGATATTAGTTGGTGATTAGCTTCAACAAGATGATTAGAAGCTATTCATGATGATTCCGGTGCCAAAGCTTAAAGATCATACCTTTGCACTTGGAGAATCACGGAGTTTGGAGCAAGTCTACTTGAAGATGAAGATCGTCAAGAAGACTTAGGTATCCTAGTTTAGATAGAGTTTTTAGATCCATTTGTAAAGCTTAGTTTAGTTGATATGCTCAAGTGCACAAATCACACACGTTTTATGATTGAGTTTTGGTTTTCATGAATAGTTTATCAAAACAAGTTTAAATTGATATATGTATAGTTGCTTCATTCTATACATGCATGCTTAATTTTTTAAACAAACTTATTTTGACTATCCTATTCATGTTTTGGAAAATTCTAGTTTGTTAAAATACAAGTTTTGTTTTTGATAAAATTGGCAAGACACAAAAATAAATTGATATGTTGATATATTGTCTTGAAATTTTTATCACATGTTTATGTTTCAACATAAAATGATAAAACAATTTTTATGGTATTTTTAAAAGAGATAAAAGATTTTTTAGAAAATATTTTTCCAAATTTTTCTGACCTGGTTTTGTGCTGACAGGCTGGTCGGCCGACCGGGACGGTTGACCGCACCAAGGGCCGGTCGACCGATCCGGTCGACCGACGTGCACAGACGTGCACGTCTGTTCGGCACAGTGGACGGTCGACCGAGCCGGTCGACCGAGTTGAGAGCTCTGCTCTCGGGTTTTATCGGTCGACCGGGCCGGTCGACCGCAGTTGCCCAACGGTCATAATTCTGACCGTTGGCGGTCGACCGGGCCGGTCGACCGGCAGTTGGTCAGACTGCCAACTCAGCCTAACGGCTAGTTTTTCCTAGGGGCTATATATACCCCATTTCTCCATTGTTTTGGCTAAGAATTTTTGAGCTAAAAATTTTCAGTTTTCTGAAGAGTTTAAAAGAGTTTTTAAAAGAGTTTTTAAGTCAAAAAGATTTCATCTTATTTGTTTTTGGGTTTTTGGAAAATCAAAGAAAGCTAGGGTTTTGGGAGATTGTTTTGTTTTTCATTTTCAATCATTCACAAGTGATTTCCCAAGTAGTTTTTCTTTGTTGCTGGTTTTCAAAAACACCTTATTTCCACACTTGAGCTATCACCTATCCTAATCTATTTAGGATCTTGTTTTTGTGGAAAAGAAAAGAGAAAAGAAAGAAAGATTGTGTTTGTGGTCTTTGTAACCACTTATTGTAAACCCTCCTTGCTTTTGTGAATCCCTCTTCGGTAGAGGTGATCGGAGTGGTATTGGTTTGGATTCCTCTTTGGTAGAGGTGATTGTGTTTGTTGTGAGCCTCTTCGGTAGAGGTTGTTGTTGTTATTGTTTGTTGTTGGCTACGGGCCGTATCCCTCTTCGGTAGAGGTGGATTGTGGTTGTTGTAGCCTCGGTGGCTTTGTAAGGTTGAGAGAGGAGTTCGGTACTCCTATAGTGGATTGGGAAATCCTACACGGTGGTGTAGGCGGGGATGTAGAGTTGGGTACTCGAACCTCGAAACAAATCTTTGTGTTAGCGTTTGATCCAATTTCTCTCAACTCTACTTTCTTTACTTTGTGCAAGCATCATTTCATTCAAGCATCATTTTTCTTTCATTGCATACATATCTTATATATTGCTTGTGTTGCCTTACATCTTTTATATTGCAATTCATTCTTATATGCTTGGCTTGATTGTGTGCATTTCATATTGCTTGGATTGCCTGTGTGTGTGTGCCTAACTTATACTCATCCAACAAGAGCTTCACATAGCACCTCAACCCATTTCAAGGGGAATCAAGGGGAGTTAGTCCAGAGCCTCGCAAGGGAATTCGGCTACACTTGTTGTATTGTATTAGTTTGTGCATAATTTGCATTAGCTTCCGCATTTAGCGCACTTAGTTTGCATTTAGTTTCTTAGATTAGCACTAACACCTATTCACCCCCCCCTCTAGGTGTTTTTCAGTCTTCACATGTTCATGCACTTTAGGGAATGCATGAGCATCTTCATTTAGCTGGTCAAACAAACGAACAAAATCTTCCTCACTTTTGGCCATCATCAATAGATTCCAACCATACATAAACAAGTCAAACTTCTCTTTCGTGTCAACGCTATTCTTGCAATTAATAACAAGGTTTCTTTTATATGCCGTCAACATAAGAAATGATGAGAGTGGGGATTTTTTTTGTGGCATTCATCTGAGCCAGATCCCTGTCAGTTACAATAACAGATTGCATCAAATGCCCGTGTATTATTGATTTCAGATTATCTAAGCATCAAGTGAAGTTTTCTTCCCTTCGGCCTCCAAATAAGCAAAAGCAATTGAAAAAGTCATTTCAGTGCTAGTTACTCCAACAATCTCCATCAGTAGTAACCAATACTTATTTGTCTTGCACATGCAATCCATTATTAAAACTCTGAAAAATGCATGCAACAATTCAATGTTAGACGGGTGAGCCTAAAATGTATCCTTAATAGTGTCGGTATCAGGACAACGTCTATGCACCTCAATATATTTATGTTTGGAGAGCTTGTTCATTAATTGTTGCATTTGTGATCTTCCACCGCACTTCATGATTCTAAACTTCTTCCTTGCATTGTGGATTGTCCTTATTTGTGCTCACATTGTTTTTGTCTCGTTGTTTTAATGTATTTAATATATCTCTTGGTCGGACAAGGGTCTTGGGCATATCTACAACCAATTTGGTTTCTTCTTCTGACAACCTACCGGCATATGAATGTCCCTTAAGATGTTCTATCAATGAGTGATTATGAACACCGCCCTGCATCATAGGACAACTACTTTCCTTTTAGTAGGAAAAGACAACTACATTTCTTGGTTCCGGTAGTTTTCTTTTGTTGTTGATCAAAAATAATAGCAGCGGTACTGATATTTTCTTTTACCTTCGGATTATAAGTTTCATAACACTCACATCTAAGTATTACCCTTCCTTTCACCCCATCTCTTGTGTTTGAACTCTTAATTATGAACAAAAATCCAAGTTTTTTACCAACTTCTCGAGCCCAATTAAGCAATGCCTCTCGACTTTGAAAATTTCGTTCGTGGTAAAATCCATAGTGTAATCAACAACCATCTCAGAATTGTTATTGCTGTCATGGGTAGATAGAGATCCATGTTTAACATTTGAGACATTGTTCGGTCAATATTTGTCATTCAACAAAGAAATGTTCGACCAATACTTGCTGACCATTTCAAGTTTGTCCGGTCAACATTTAGCCGAATAAAAGAATTTGTTCAGCCAATGTTAACCGAACAAACTTGAAATGTTCGGCTAGTATTTGTCAAACATTTCTGCTTCACACGAATGTCGAAGGCCGAATGGCGTCGACAGCGACGGGAACAAAATGTTTTTTCATAAAATTGAAAAAAAGTAAAAAACTCACATCTTCAAGGTTGTAACTCTCCCACGTAGTCATTTGCTTGTCCATTGCTGATTGTAAATCAATTTTGAATGATTTTTTTAGGGGGAATGAGTCTTTTGTTTTTAGGTTATGGGTTTGATTACTGATGGGTTGAAGGTTGAAGAAGAAGGGTTGTTTCTACTTACTAAAACAAAGGGTATACTAACTAAAATTTGTGCTAAACTTGTAATACTTGAAAATTTGTCTTTAAATTTTGATCTTTTCAATTGAGATTAAAACTATCAACTAAAAATTTAACTTATTTTGTGTTTCTGTTTGGTCCGAGAAATGGTTTTAGAGGATCGTAATAAAATTTTCTTGAATCACTGAAAGATTACAACAATCTCAAAACTCCCGATTACAAGAAAGAGAAGATATTCAAGCTCAAATCTTCTTTTTGTTTAATGCTAGGTTCTTGGTGTGGTGGTGAAAAGTGAATCTTATTTTTCGTTAATTGGGTGAACGTCACAGTCTTCTGGGAATCTTCTCTTTGAACTATGGACAGAGTAGCGCAGCTCTTGTCCAATAAAATCTCAAGAGACTTGAGGCAAAACAAACCTGTACTCAGCAAGCTGTTAGAAGAGTCGAGCTCTTTTGTATTCATCAGCTAGAGATTCTGATTTCTCTGAGATTTGAAACCAAAATTTCCGACTAAGAATTTTTTCGAACCCCTCTTCAGTAGTAGACTGAATTATTTATGGGGGATTTGGGGTAAAACTGTCTCCTAAAAATACTCCATAATGGGGGTTAACTCCCTCATTACGTGGGCAGTAATTGACCTAGTAATGAGGGCAGTTATAACTGAGACGCAAAGCTTCTCTGTAGTCAGAACGCGGACTCGAGCCTCGCGTTTTAGATGCTGACTCCGAACCTTGCTAGACGCTGGTTTCAAGCTCTGCCAGACGCGGGCTTCGGGCTCTGCATCTTGAGACTGCAGTGATATCGAGACGCTCGCGTCTTGGTACTGCAGTGATGCTGAGGCGCAGCTTTCAAGCTCTGCGTCTTGGCCATTGTAGTGATGTTGAGACGCGGGTTTCAACCCTCGCGTCTTGGTACTGCATTAGTGGCTATGATTAGCCTTGCGTTTGGAGTTTGGACTCTACTTTCTGATGACTTATTCTCAGTGATTTTTGGACAGTCTACAGAACCCCTCCAAAGTTTTCGATATTCCGCGGTTGACTGGGACAAATTTCAAAATACTTTAGATTTTAGTTGAATTCATGCTTCTCGTGATTGAACTGACAATCATTTGAGGTACTCTGAGCTTGATCATGTCTGGAATGTGGTCTTCGTGAGTGTACTGTAAAACCCTTTGAAGCCACCGAAAATGATCGTCATGAGTATCTAGATACGCAGTTTAGACCTCGCTGCTCTGAGCTGGTTGTTGGTGTACTGTTAAACCGGGGGTAAATAATCGTTTACTTGTGCCAGTGTACTATTGAACTGATTGAAGAAATAAAGACTGAATACAAGTCTTGTAGACGCAGAGGTCATGTTGCCTTAGAAACGCAAACCTCATTTGAAGTGGAGGCACATCCCTTACTTTGTTGAAGAGGACGCGGCCTTCGAAGTGGAGACATGGCTTTGAAGTGAAGACGCAACTCGCAGCCCTCACTTTGTTGAATAGACGCGACCTTCGAAGTGAAGATGCGGCTTTGAAGTGAAGATGCATCTCTCACTTTGTTGAACAGACGCAGCTCTCACTTTGTTGAAGAAATGCAACCTTTGAAGGACGCGGCTTTATCAAACGCGAGTCCTTAACATGCGAGATTCTAGCAGAGTTGAGGGGACACCTTTTCCTTAACATGCGAGATTCGTATTCGTTCAAGACACGTGCCATGTGTCGGGAGAAGATTGGGTCTCGAGACATGCGCCGCGTATCTTAGTGGATCACTGCGTCTATAAAAAGACAACAGTCTTTCAGGAGTCATCATTAGACTCTTTTTCTTCTGCGCTGAGCCTCGTGTCAAGAATTTTCAATAGTTAAGAAAAGCTTAAAGCTTTTTCCACTTTCTTTCATCTTTAACACTGATTTCACGGTTGAAATGGCACCAAAGACCAAACACGTTGCCTCGTCCTCGAGCGCTGTCGCTCCAGAGGCTCAAATGGGCGGTCCTTCCACGCAGGAGGCCCCCATTTCAGGTAAGAAAATCATCTGAACTAGTTTCCACCATTAAAAGGGCTTGAAGAGTTTTCTTAACTCTTATATCTCTTCTGAATTTGAATCGCTAATGTGAGGCTTATGCCCGTGTTGATTTTCAGACGCGGCTCTTGTACTGGTAGGCAAGACGCGGGTTTGACGACTTCTGCGCCTTCGCTTCATTAGCTCGGGTATGTGTCTATTTGTTGAACGCGGGCTTCGTTGAGCCTTGTATTTTGATCCCAATACTCAGAGTTTCTCTAAGTGAGGGAAGTTCAGACGCATACTTCATGTGATCCTCACGTCTTTAAGACTTGACGCGGGTTTCACTGAGTCTCGCGTTTGAGTCAACACTTAGAAATTTTTTTAGTTTGTGGACTTTAAAACGCGGGCTTCATGCGAGCCTCGCGTCTTTGAGTTTAGACGCGGGTTTTGCTAATTTTCGCGTCTAGATTCATTCCTGCGTTTGAGTTTCAAACACTTAGCCATTTTAGATTTCTGACTATGTTGTCCTCTTTGCAGTGTGATATTCCTCCAGTCCTCTGTCTAAGAAGTGCCACTTTGGACTCGTGGGTGGCGCTGATCCGACTCTGACCTTCGTGCTTCTAAGGACTGCTTCTGTGACTACTGGTAAGTCAAAGGAACGAAAGAATAGGATCAGCAAGGCCATTATGCTGACCCTTCGAGAGATCATTTCTGATGGGCTATTCGAGTCGAATTCTCGCTCTGCTGAGGAAACCTGACTTCTTCTTTGGTGACGCCATCACTAAGGAAGATAGGATCTTGTGTCACGGAGACTATAAGTGACTCCGCCAGATGGGGGACAAGAGGTTTTTCCTTCCCAACATGGAGAGGATGTACCCCTTATCCTATCTTCAGCATATGTCGGTACCCCGCGCAATGGAGTGGGATCTTTCCAAGTTTGTCTCTGGCGTGTCCCTCGGCAATTGGGTACAAAAGATGCATACCCTGCTGGCCACAGGAAAGATGTATTCGGTTTATTTTTGGGGTTAGTCAGGGCTGAGTATCCAAAAGGAGAAACCCCTCAGTTGGCCACCACCTTCATCAATCAATTCCTGAAGGTGAGGAAAAATGTTCCCGCTGACTTTCGTCCGCCCGAATGGGTCCATTCTACCGACAAGTCATGGTAGAGCAGGATGGTTGGATTTGTTCTTTCTGAGCTCAGGAATTTACTGAAGCAAGTGGGATTATACCATTCGGTTAGGGCCATGCAGTATGGCCTCCCGCAGAGCTCCCATAACTTTTATGGTGTCTTGGAGCGTCACAATCCCCTAATTGGCATATTTTTTACTCCAGTCCGGAGAGACGGGGCTAGCTCTACATGAGCTGTATGAAGTTTCGGGGCTAGTAATGGGAGATGCCGCTTATGAAGAGTACGTCCCGACCACTGAGGAACTTCACCTCTTGAGGAAAGAGGATCCTCAGGTGTACGAGACATATTGGGAAGTGCTGTGCTACTTTCATATCTGCGGGCAAATATCCACCTAGAGGAACAAGTGCGTTAAGCAGATGTCCTGGGTGAGCTATCTGTTCAACGACATAAATGAAAAATCTAACCTAATGACTAGTCTGGCCCCTTGCACTGATAAAGAAATCACTGAGAGGATCAACACCTCCACAAGCTCCTACACTACCAAGTCGAATGAGGACACTTTCAAACCTGACACGGTTTTTGAAAGTTTTCACCACCAGGCCCGGATTTCGATCTCCGACCGGGCTCTATTGGCGGGTTTTCTCATTTGTGGCTGAAGCATTGTGTGGTGCCAATACTGCTGCATGAAGTAATTGTTGTCGACGTAGTATACCCGTGGTCCTGCTAGCGCACGGGAAGTCAATCTCCCTTCTCCCGGTGATGGTAGCTGGAATCCAGAGTAGGTTCGGGTACTGACTAAAACCTGTGCCAAGTGGAGGCCATTGTAGACTTCCAGGGCAGGCCAGTGGTAGATTCGGAAGGAAGTCCAAAAGTGAGGACTCCTAATCCCAAAGTCGAGCTTCCATATACATACCTGATAGCCTGGTACGTCATGCACTACCCTTCATTGATGACGGCAGTGTCTCCCTCCAAAGTCTTCATCCCTTTCGTGCAGAGGTTGGAGAATTTGAGCTGGGCTCAGTATTATATATACTATGTTCGAAACTCCATTCTAAGTAGCTCGAATTATTAGCTTGACCGCTGCTTCCCTGAGATTTTCAGTGCGTCTTACGGGGATAAGTTTGCTGACCTTGCAGGACCAAATGACTTCACAAGGCTACCTTCTGGAGTCTTCTAGTGGCTGATCAATATTCGACCTGGATATCTGATCTTTTGGTAAGGTGACTCATGTACAATCAAGCCTTACATGCCAAATCATTTTCTCAGCGTTTGGCTATGATCAACTATATGTCTGCAACTCTAACGCTGGACTCCGCTTTAGTGGCAACCTATTTGAATGTGCTCGGGCATGGTACTACAGTGTAGCTGAAGGGACAAGAGCTATTTTCAGCCTGCCTCATAGGACGCCCAATTGTTATACGAGCCTCAGTTTTTGCACATGGTACTTTCTCGCTAGTAGGGTGCTCGGCTTTGGCATGAATACTTCTTACATTAGGAGTATTAAGGCCTGAAGCAACCCCTCCTGTTGCTGAAGAGTAGGAAAAGGAAGGAGAAGAAGAAGAAGGAGAGGCAACTCCAACCCTGCATCCCCGAGGCTTGCGTAGTAGAGGTCTTGCAATCCTGGCGGAAGGAGAGCCTGCAGGTGAATCCGCCATGACCGAAGGGGTCGAACGGCCTGAAGTTGATTTGATGGAGAGGGATGATGTTGAGATTCTGGGAGACTCAACTCAGTTTGGACCTTCTTCAGCTCAAGAGAGAAGGGCAGAGGTGCAATAGCCTAGGTCTCCCAGTGTGTTAATGCCTACTTCGAGGTTTGTTGAATCCAGCCCTACTATCAGGGTTCTCAGTGATAAAGCCCCGATCACTGAGACTTCTTGGGTCCTATTATCGTCTTCGTCGTCTGAGGAGTAAGACTATTATTCTGGCGAAGAAGTCGACTTCAGTAACGAACCCGCTCTTCCTGACATGAGTAAATTCTCGCATATATCAGAGGAAGAGATGCAGGAGTACGTCCCTGCAATGGTTCCGCCGACAGGAGAGATTGCCACCACCGAGGGTATTTCTTTTATCCTCCTTAATTGTTTCTCCATCAGGTTGGGAAAATGTTCTAACATTTCCTCTGAATTTCTTCTACAGGAGTTGCCACCGGTAGCAAAGCCGCAACTTCTTCTCACATTGAGGAGATGATCCAGGAGTTGGCCCAGTGGGAGGGCCTTGAAGTTCCTGCTACCGGGATGCTTCATGAGGGTACAATCACTGAGATTGGGGAACCCTCATCCCCAAGTGGCTTGTCTAAACACTTGTCGTTTTTAGATCCTCAACTTGGTAAGAGAATAAAGATGTGCCATATACTCCCTTTTCATTGTTATCACTGATATCAACATTATGGTTGCAGAGAGTACTGGTGTAGCTCAAGTAGAGGATCCCACAGCGAGCATTGGCGTAGAGAACAACACAGTTCAAACTTCTGCGGTGAACCCAGTGCTACAGAGTTTGCTGCTGCCTCTGTTGCTGTGGAGGCTACCACAACGGCCATTCCGGAGGTGTTGGCTATGACCTCAGCGCCGCAAGAGCCTGCTATTGGCCTTATTCCTACACAATTTGAGTTGGCTCCCGCCTCTGTGGATATAACCCGTACTATCATAGAAAGGGGATCCGGTAGTGCATCAGTAAGGTTATCTCTGGCCACCGACATCATGGAAGAATTAGCGCATCAAATGGTGCAATAATTTTTTGCTTCCATGAAGTTCTGCATTGAGTTGGTCCTTTCTAGGGGAAGTTCCTTCGAGTTTGCTCGGAAGCTTCTTGAGAATCAGATAGAGAACATCTGTCACACTGGAAGCCCTGAGCAAGCTAGGGCGTATCTGATGTTGGTCGAACAGCTGGTGATATGCCTGAGGGAACTAAAGACCCTAGAAAAGGCCAGCTTGATGGATGAGGCTCGGTTGATACTGGGTAAGCTCCTTGCCACTCAAGCAAACAAGCGAAAAGAGATGGAAGAGCAAATGGCTGAAGAGGCCCGTCATCTCCACAACTTCCAAGCCGACTACCAAAGATTGGTTGAAGATTCGAAGGAATCTGAAGTCGTCATCCAAAGTGTGGAGCAAGTTATCGCCACTGCTCAGGCTGCTATTGCTAAGGCGCAAGCCTTGATTCAAGTCAATGAGCAGAAACTTGCTGTTGATAGAAAAGGGCTAGAAGGGCTGGAAACTGCCAAGACACAAGTTCAAGAAAACCTTGTTGCTCATTCTTCCAGGTTGGAGTCTCTTCAGACACAGCTGGCTACGAAGAGATTCTTATCAGAGGATGAGTTATGGGTTCAAGCTTTGGCAGAAGCCGAGAAGGCACGCCAGCAGGAGATGCAGCGCCTCAGAGAACGGATCCATTCTTTGGCAGAGCAGGATTATTAGCCTTCTTTCCCTTTTTGTATTTTCCCATTTTTCCATAACGCTCTATTTGTCAAATAAGAGAGTGTTTGTATTACTTTTATCATTTTTGTTAAATAATAGAAGTTATCAAATCTTTGCCTTGTCTTTATTCTTCCTTTCCTTATGAGAATCAAATGAACTTTTTGTTGCTTGGATGGACTCAGCTTTCATAGTCACAGCCCTTTGCTATTTGAGGAAACGCAGTCCTTAGTCGTTAGGATACGACCATGAATGATAAACTCAGGCTGTACTGAGTTTGTGATTGAGACGCGGCTCTCGCGCGACTCTAAATTGTTGATGCAGACACAGTTCTGGCTCATCAAGAAAGACGCGTGAATGATAAACCCAGGCTGCACTGGGTTGTGATTTGAGACGCAGCCCTCGTTTGTAGTGGAGACGTGAATAGAGAAACGTGACTCCAAACTGTTGATAAAAATGCAGCTCTGGCTCATCAAGAGAGACGCGACTCTCAGCTGCTTGGTGTGGACGCGACTCTGGCCCTTTAAGAGGACGCGGTTCTGAGTTGTTGAGAAAAATGCAAACCTGTGTTCTTCAATTGACAAAAAGGTCACGACCCTCAGGTTTATGAAAGGACGCGGACTTCTGGACGCGACTCTGAACTGTTAAGGAATGCGGTCCTAGATCATTGAGAGGACGCGAACTTCTGAACGCAGCTTTCAAGCCTGTGAATGGACGTGGACTTCAGGGCGCAGCTTCCAAGCTTGTGAATGGACACGGACTTCAGGGCGCAGCCTCCAAAGCGTCACATGCAATCAGTTTTAAAGATTTTGTTGGATCTTTAAATGCCAGTTGGCATTGACGGTTGGGCACTTGTGTCTTTGGGATTTTCCGGAGTAAAAGTCCACGTGTCTCATCTACACTGGATTTGATATTCGTGTAGGAATTAAGGCTGATGGCTTTGATTTTCATGCCATTAATTATAGGCCTTCTAGCGAGCCTATTAATAGGCCTCAGCCTCTTAACAGTCATTCATCTTGACTGTTTTCCCTTACGAGCATGCGCTCAGAGGGACTTCGTCTTGATTGTCCACCTTCCCTTCAAGGGCATATGTTCTGAAGAGCAAAAGAACCCAAAGCTTCCATACTTTCTTTCAATCTTCTTCGAATATTATCACTGTTAAGTGATTTTAAGATTAAAAGCACTGCTTTAAGTGCTTTCACGGCTGTGCCTTGACAAATGAAGTCTAACTTCTAGACAGTGCCTTGATAAATGAAGCCCAACTTCTAGAGAATTCTTCTTCGGGTAGGAACTGGCTTTTGCCATAAGATACTCAGTCACTCTAAAGTTCTGTCTTCCCTGTCCATGAAGAGACTCTGTCTCTTGATTTTCACTTGAAATCTGATTGTCGCGCCCCTGTTCTATAAACGCGCCTTTCAGATTTCTTGATGAAACACGAGTTTATTGACTTCAAAGTCTAAATTTCAAGTTCTTCAGACGCAAATGTGATAAACTTCTGCATTTGGATCTTGAAATGTGAGTTTTGTATATGAAGCTCACGTTTGGGGTTTTTGACTTAGAGAATTTTAAGTCTGCTCTTCTGTGACCTCTGACGCGAATATGGCAAGCCCTACGTCTCAGACGCGAGTGTGGCGAACACCGCGTCTTGAAGTTACCTTAGGCAATTTTTTAAGAGCCGCATCTGCGTTCTTGATTTATGCCTTGCGTCTTACATCTCAGACGCAAGTTTAAAACCAGACTGCGTTTGAATCCATATTCTCTGCATTAGTTAACTCTGCATCTGGAGTTCATGACTTCAGTCTCACGTTTGTACCTCAGATTTCATGTTCCTGTTTTTGCAGAATTTCAACCCTCAGATTTTTGTTCTTTGCAGGTTCTGGCCATATCGACAGTGTCTTTGCCATTTCTGGCCATATCGACAGTGTCTTTGCCGGGTTCATGGGAGAATATTTGGACCGGCTAGCTTGTTCGATTGGCGAGCACTTGGTAAGTCAGAGATCCTGTCCATAGGCTTGCTTGATTCTTAGGAGAATATTTGAACCGGCCTTGCTCGTTCGATTGGCGAGCACTCAGGAAGTCAGAGATCCTATCCACAGGCGAGGAGGATCTGCGTGGTTACCGATACCCGTCAAGGTCTTATTGGACATGACGCACCAGTAATGCCCTTGGTTCTTCATGGTCACAGTGGGTATGGTGGTGGGTATGGCATCTTTGAAGGCCATAGGAAAGAGGACGTCACCAGTAAGGTATCAGATCCTCCCTTCATCAATCTTACTCAAAGAAGTGACGGCTACGAAAAACTCATGCTCATTGGATGACTTTTTGGGGTGGATATGCTCTTTAAGTGAAAGAATTATGACCTCACCAGTTGGTCGGGTGGAATCAGATTGTTCCCCAGCATTTCGACCTCGAGAGACACCATTGTTCTCAAGAACAGAAGAAGTCGATCCGCTTTTCCTTGCTGCAGTCAAGAAGACGAGCTCATGTACCTTTGATGTTTGAGGAGTGAGTGCAACCTTTCGCTGAGCAAGAGGGACTTCTTTGTACTTCTTTATTGTGA
>JAVJIF010026260.1:0-62928 GCA_038442645.1 Agave tequilana
GTGTCCATCAAATCACTCCCCAATGCTGTTGTGAATAGCTTATCATGACAGTACTCTCCGAATGCCATTGCAACTCTCAGGCGAACAGGTCGTCGGTATTCAATGGCTGTTAGCCATTCCAGTCTCTAACTCAGCGAAGAGATGTCGCTCTCACAAGAAGATGTCCTTCCCTGCCATGGAGTACCCTGAGGTAACTTCAAATATAATGGGTCTATGCATTACACTGAGCAAGTCTAAAGGGAAGCAACTGGTCATCTGCTCTGGCGAATCTGACGATGAACCTTTTTGTGGTTTGAAAGAAATGCTGAGCGAATCAGAGAAGTGTACCAGCACATCAGCATTCGGACTGGTATATTTGCCCCGGTGAACTATAATGCCCTAGCCAGGGGTATTGTGGTGAATGTGGCGCACCCACCATTGCAGAATCTCAGGCCTTTAACTCTTCTACAGAGAAAGAAGCCTTCCCATACATGGTAGGCACTCTCGAAGAAGTGGCCAAGCGATTCGAAGAGCAGGCCCAAGTTCAGAGAGAACCATTCGATATGATTTGAGTTCAGGAAGAATCTATTGAAACCCTTAAGCAAATTCTCAATATGATTTGAGTTCAGGAAGAATCTATTGACACCCTTAAGCAGATGCTAGCACAAACTACCTAAGAAAAAGAAAAAGGGTCCAAAGACCAAGGGAAAAAGAAGAAGGGAAAAAGCTATTCTTCTGAGGATAACTAAGAGTGAAAAGCACTCAAACCCCGAGTCCCCTGAACCTTCATCTGAAGAGGAAGATGATTCAGAAAGCGGATCTCATCACTCTAGAAGGATGAGCAATCAATAGAAACACCTCGAAGCCATTGTGCACCGAGGCGACCTTCAAGATGTAGGGATAGTCCGACCGTACCCAGCGGAATGGGACACAACTCCTTACCCTCCAAGGTTCAAGGCACCGACCCTACATACTTTCGACGGTATAAGGTCACCGAACCAGCACATTTACTACTTTAAATCCTAAAGGGAACATAGTATCAAACGATGCCATCATGGCTCATTTATTCATTGGTACTCCCAAGGGGATTACCTTTGAATAGTTCATGAAGTTGCCTGCCAGCTCTATCAAAAATTGGGCCAACTTGAAAAAGCTATTTCTAACTCTCTTCTTCGAAGGTGATACTGAGGTAGCAATGCTGACTCTCCTCACCACGAGGCAGAAGAAAGGAGAGTCCATCAAAGCTTTTGTGGAGAGATTTTGGAGTATGACACTCTATTGTACAAGTCGCATGTCGCAATCCACACTGGTGGAAACGTACCCCCACAACCTACAGACTGCACTCCTCACCCAGATAGGAGTGGCGAAATATCGCATTTAAAAGTAGCTGGTCAACAAGGTGAGTAGATAGAGGAAATAGTCGCCCAGGTTAAGACTGAACAGAAAAACATCAAACCAAGACCCGACAAATCAATGCAACGTACTCCAGAGTCATCTTCTTAGCCAAAAAGATGAGATCTATAGCAATAGAGGTTAAATCACCGTCGTCGAAACCCCGCCAGGTAGAGGGGGTGGAGCTTCGGCCAAGCACATGTCAGTAAATCATACTCCCTCAAGGATAAGGACGTTGTCTCTCTATTCAAGTTACTCCAGAAGAGTAACAAACTCAAATTGTCAGAAGTCAGATGCCCTGATGAAGTCAGAAAGATTGATGATCCCAGCTACTATTTACATCACAGGATATTGGGGCATCCTAAGAAGAATTGCTATATCTTCAAGGATGTTCTTCAAGCTCTAATCGATGCGGATGTCCTCAAACTTTATCCAGAGCAAAAGAAGGTGACTGCTAACATAACGTACCTTCAATTTGGCAAAGAATTCCCATCAGCACCAGCTGAAATGATTCCCATCCCGAAAGAGGAACTGAGAGTGATCAATATTGATCCCCATAACAAAAAAAGAGAAAGGCTTTGTCCCTGACCCTACTCCTCGACGAGAGATAATGTGATTCACTCTGACATTATTAAACCACATTATCGAAAGCCAACAATGGATAACTATTACACCAAAATCTAAAGGTAAGGCTAAAATGGTCCCTAGTAATGTGGTGGGTATCTCTACCAGAGAAACTGAGGTGGATATTGCTTCCTTCACTTGTTCAGAAGAAGAGGAGTCTGCCTTGGCTGCTGATACAAGTGCTCCTTCCATGTCGAAGATCCGATCCTACAAGCAGTACTTGAAATAGTATGGTCTGCTAGTGGAAAGCTCTTCTCAGCTAGTGAAGAAGACAGCCGAGTAGTCCACAAAGCAGCCCTGGATAAACAAAAAAGCGGGCTGGACAAACAGAAAAAGCTTCATTATGCTAAAGCCCTTCAAAAAGATAATGCGAGACCATTAACTCTCTTTCACTTTGATGTTTTGGCTCAGCTGGCCAACATCCCTGCTCGGATCACTCTATACGAGCTTCTCAGACTTTTCAAATTCACGAGGAAAGCTCTAAGAGAAGTATTGGCAGATTCTGAGCTTATCTTAGCCCAGATTCCTGCCATCCCAGAGGAGAAAGATAATAGGCATTGTCATCAGGCTTCCAGATGTTCCCATGCATCACATTCTATCCAGAGGATATGCAAACATGATAGACCCTTATATTATATAAGGTACGGTGGATCATCTAAAGTAAGACACATTCAGGTTGATCCAGGATCCACATTGAGTATTATGCCCCGCCGGGTCATGCAACACGTGGAGATTCCCACCAATCGATTGAGCGCTACACAAACTACCATTTATACTTTCAATGCCAATGGTATGCACCTGATGGGAAAGATAAACTCAAATGCCAGATCAGGGATTTGAAGTCTGAAGTGATGTGTTATATTATTGATGCTGACACGTCTTACAACCTGCTGCTGGGACGACCAAGGCTTTACAACAACTCCATCGTCCCGTCTACCCTTCCTCAAGTGATGAAATATGCTGATGAATGGGGAAGAGTGAGAACATTGATCGCTGAAAAACATCCATTTAAGGAGGTAGAGAATTACTTCACTATCTCTCTCCTCTACTAAGATTCTCTTGAGACGGATGAGAATATCCAGCCAGAAGAATCAGATTCTGGTAATGAAGCGGATACAAAAGCAGAGGCAGAAGAAGAATGTCTTTAGAAATAAATCCTCTTGTAATGAGCATTGATAGGCTCAATTTCAATACCACTGCCAATATTGAAGGTGAGTGATTTATCAATGAAGACTTAGATTGGTTTACTTTTCTGCGTTTGCCTCAGATTCTGTACTGTCAGACACTAATACTAACGTGGATAGTGACCAATGGTCAGCAGTAGATGCTCTGACATCATTGCATGTACTAATTAAGTTCCTTCATAGTGCGTGAAAAGACCAGTGATGCATAAGGAGCTAAACACAAAGGTCAAAAGTCAATTCTATTAGGAAGAATCGAGTCTGAACTAGTAACTCGTGAAAGCTCAGAAGACAATCCTGATCAGTCCCCACAATTCTCTCATTACGAGCCAAATGCATGTCGTATGATGAAGAATATAGGGTAAAACCTGATGACAAGGTTCGATTTGAACTTTGGCCAAGGAAGACGAAGACTGCTCCGATCTTTTATCCCAAAAGAGAAGGCCTCTGACTACTATCATCAAACTCAGAGGGGGTTAGGCTACGTGTCAACTCCAATTCCATTGGGTTTCGAGTTTGAGGAATCATTATATCATGATCACTCGTCAGTCACGTCATCATGCGAATTAGATATCAGTGTCGATACTATCTTCAAAGATTAGTGAATATGGTTTCAACTAACATCTGGATGATGAAGACGAAGATGAAGAAATAATCCAGTCAGATATTGATCCATGGATCAAACACTTGAATACTCTCTGGGACATCTACTTCGAGCAGCGTGAGCCACCCACAGATGATAAGGTGATTAAGATTAACCTAGGAGATGAGGCTGATCCCAAACCCATCTTCATAGGTGAGAGCTGACTGTTCTTCAAGAAAGAAGACCTAATACATCTTATACAAGAGTACATAGATGTCTTCGCTTGGAACTACTGTTTTCCATTGGTTTTGCAAAGGGGAAAAACTTATAAAAAGGGGTCGAGGAGCTAAATTACAAGTAATTCTTTTGCAATAAAAAAATTTCAAGTAGATCTCCTCTGAGATTCTGGAGAAGTATGCCGATAGGAGTCTGGTCAGCGCGCGACCACTTTGTCCCTTTGACGATGCGATCGATGGGATTCCCTTCTCGCCTGGTTCGGAGAATCGGAGAACAGAAGGCTGGTAGAACCCTCTTGTTACTTCTCAAACTGTCTCCACTTAGGAATTCCTTCTCGCCTGGTTTCGGAGATTTCTTGAGAGGGAGGAAGATCTTAGGGTATCAGCACCCTGATTAGAGAAGCAGTTCTCTGAATTCTTGGAAGTAAGAGAATAGGTCTCTGTTTAGCCTCTCTCTCTATATGTGCCTTTGCCTGTGCGCCTCTGGGGGACTATTATAGGGAGAGCAGGGGTATAATTGTCTCTTGAAAATCTGGAAACAGATTGAGTCAATCTGTTTAAATCTAGAAAGTAGCCTTGTTGCGAGGCTAGAATCAGCTTCTGCGAAGTTAGAAATAGCAGGTAGCGTCGATCTCCTGATCTGTTTTGATTCTTTCCAAATAACTGAAAGATCTCCCTAATCTTCTTACTTGTTTTAGGAGAGTCAAGAGATTATGGTAAACAACTACCAAATTTGATCTTAGATTTGATCTTGATTAGATTTGATCTTGAATAGATTTGATCTCATCTGAAGATTTGATTAGTCAAAGGTTGACTATAACAGACCTGCAACGGAGCTGCCGCGTCGAGCTCACAGAGGAGCTGGAAGGAGCATCTGGCGAAGTCAGAAAAAAGCTCTTCAGCGGAGCTGGATAAACATCTGTGGCGAAGCTATCGACCATCCTTCTGCGCGGTTGCGTGTGGCTTCGAGCGAAGCTAACTCTGAGCACTTCAGTCGAAGCTATAAGTTAGCTCCCTGATAGAGCTTTGAACGGCTTCAAGACGAAGTTGGACAAACTTAGCCTCTCAGGTGAGGCTATCCCCTCGGGCTCATGTGATGCTCAGTGTTGAGTGATTAGTCTAAGATTATACATTATTATATCGCATTTCCCACCGATTTATGAATAAATTGTCGGTCTAAACCGTGTTTTGGTCTTATTGCAGGTAAAGCAAAAGTTCAAGGCAAAGGAGTAATAAGAGCCTAATTAATCCCAATTTATGGTAATTAATCCCGCATTACTTGGAGGCCAAGCAAAGGATTCTCTAGAAGATACATTGAACCTAGACTCCTGCGCATGTCAGACGAATATTCGGGTGCAAATACCAGAACGGGATATACCCTGATCATTCTCGAAGCCAGAGGGACCCACTGATGAAAACCAGGGATCTACTCCCTGGTATTGCCGCGAAAACGCGGCAATAGCCGTGTTTTCGTGGCAAAGGAGTGGAGCCACGCGTCAATTTTTGACGCGTGGCCCCGTCTCGTCTTCTGGAAGCATCCTGTGCCTATAAATATCCCTGCATTCAGCCAAAACGAGAGAGTCTTCGTTTTTAGGAGTAGGTGCAGATTTTAGGAGTAGTGTAGGTAGGTGCTCTTCATTTCTCTTGTATTTTCATTTCTTTTAGATAATTGTAGTAGGGCTGAGTGATTCATAGAGAGAGAGAGAGATAGGGATTGATGTAATAGATAGTGACAGTCTATGTAAAGGTGCCTCCTTTCTCTTCCATTATAATCTCCTTCATCTTCTACATGATTTCTTACTAACTTTATTCTCATGGCAATCTAACTACTAACCACTAACCATCTAACCACTTACTTGATAATCCACATGAATCGGGTAGCCTCTATTAAGGCCTTGTTCTTGCAAGAGCCATTGATGGCCAATGATGATGGGTTCTAACATCTAACTTGCTAACTTGCTAACCAAGCTAACTCTCTTTTATTTCATGCTTTCTTAGTAGTCTAATGAGTTGATGCTTGTATTAGCTTGATCTTGATGCATGTTTGAATGTGATGAACCATCTATGTGCCATGCTTTGTATCGTCTCTTGAAGCCAAGGATTATGGATGGCCGAGGATCAAAATGTGAGGCAACTATGATGAAGAGGTTAGCATGGTTAGTGGAGTATTAGTAGTTAGTAGCCATGAGTTTCTTTTCTCTTGTTTTAGAAATCATTTTCAAAACTCTTTTCTCATTTTTCTATCGATGTTTTCACCGCCTTCTTAGTTCATCCTTGTTTCATCTCCTTTTCTACTTTGTTTTCCAAACCACTCTTCTATTTGTTTTACATCGCCGTTTTCATCGCTCTCCTCACCTACTACATTCTGGATTTCCTTTTCTTTTCTTTTCACTTTCTTTGTCATTCTTTCAACAAAGAAGAAGTGTTAACATACAACGTGAATAGAAACTGTCAATGCTTCTATCGCCTCCCTTCCCTGTGGATACGACCCGTTGAGCCAATGCTATAACGGAAGTATCGAGGGTACATTAGCACATTCGAGCTTTTACATCGGTTTCATAAATACACACTTTTGAGTGCTAGTTTTGCCCCGATCAAAAAATGGCGCCGTTGCCGGGAAGGGAATGGTTTCATTTTCACGTTTTTGTTAACATTGTCTTCTCTGTTTTGGTGTGCAGGACAAGCTTTACAGGTGCTTAATATTGCAGTACATAAACTAGCTTTGCATCTCCCTGCTCTTGAAAGCAGGGCCCCAGATTTTGAAGAACTGCCGCGCAAACGCGACATTTGCCGCGAAAACACGGCCATTTTGTGATGATTGTAAATCTTGTTGTGTTGGGATGTGTTGATTGTAATAGCTAGTATATTTGTGCTGCTATTTTTTCTGCTTTGATTGCCTACACACCATAATAAAATAAAGAACTAAAATACGGTATTTGGACGCTTTTAAAACGGCTTAGACATTTGCATTTAGGCACGTGTCAATTCAATTCCAATATACTGTATTTTTGTTTCTGTTGTTGTGATTTGGATGGAGATGTACATATGGCATTGCATATAGCATAGGACAAACACGTGGGTGATTTATCGCTTTGTGTTATATTCTTGTCTATATTGCACACTTGCACGAATTGAACTTAAGGGCAAACTCCAAACAAGATAAAGTGGGGATTTCATCACCCTTTCTTCGCCCAAAAATCATCTCCCCACTCACACAACCCAAGCCCTAATAAAATTTGAATAGACGTTGGCCCCTAGGGACATCTAGGTCTAGGTCAACCCTCCTATTGGCTTGGTTTTGATTTTTCTTTTCTTTTGTTTGTTGTTTGATTTTTCCTTTTTGTTTGTGATTGTTTGTGAAATGGCATTCAATAATAACAATTCTTTCAATCCGAATATGAATCCATATTTCACACCAACCCAATTTGATTCGGATAATTCCAACCCGGCGTTTTACAATATGCACCAACAAATACACCGGGTTGGCCTTATCTGAATCAATACAACCTATACCCACATTCTTATGACTATAATTTCCAAAATAATTTCAACTCGTCACAGAGTCAATGGGGATTCACTTCCCCCGAGTTTAATTTTCAACCTCCTTGTCCATCATATTCACCTTATCCACAATATTCATTCCCGATTTTACTTCCTATACTCCTTTTTCTGAACCTCCCATTGAAGAAAAATCTGAGTTCGAAAAGAGAGTAGAAGCCAATCTACAAGAGGCCGAGCAACAACTTCAAGAAACATGGCCTCTCTAAAACATATTCAAGAGTCTTACTCAGTTCCATCTCCTCATAATGAACAACCATTTGTCCTGGAAACGAGTAAAGAATTCTTGTGTGAGTCCAAGTTTCAATCTCAACACATTTTTGACTCACATTCTTCACAAAATTTCAAAACCAAGATTCTTATACTCCCATTCTAGAGCAACCACTTGGAGATACATCAAGTCTAGAAAAGAGTATAGAAATCTTGTAGGAGTCTATGTTACAAGATCAAAAATCATCTGCCGAGTCTGTCAATAGGTTGGAAGAACAATTGAGTCAATTGGTTAACATTTATAGGAATGAGGAAACTCTATCTTATCAACCTTTGACCAATTCAGCTATGCCAAACTCTATTGATCTGACCCAAGACTCTTGTCATTTTGGAAATCAAGATTCAATTTCAGCACACCCATCTGAACTTGTCCAAACTTTAAATGTTAAAGATCCCATTGACATTTGGCAAGTTATCCATTTCCTGAAATTGAACTTGAGCATGAATATGATCATGAACCTCAAATTAGTGATTCAATTTACTTCCTGATTCAATTATGACTCCGGTATCTTCACCTGATTTCAATCCTTTCCCGAGTCAGTATTGGATCCTGTACCAATCCATTGTGAAATTGAATCACCAATCTCTTATGATGATCATATTGAACTTGACCAATTCCATACTTTTGAAAGTCTCATTGATAAATTGGCAAGTTCTCATTTTGTGGAATTGAAATCAATGAGGAATGACTTTGATCCTCAAATTTGTGATTCAGTTCAAATTCCTGAATCATTATTGACTTCTGTTTTGTTACCCAATTTGAGCAACATTTTAGAGTTAGTTTTGATTCCCACACCTGTCATTCCTGAACTTGAATCACCAACCTTAGAAAGTCACATTCCATCACGGGGAAATGAATGTGGACTTGAGCTTCATCTTCTTGATTTGGACCCACTTCCTGAACCGATCTCGACTCCGAACCTTTACTTGACTTAAGTCTTTTTCCTGAGTCGATATTAGTTCCTGTACTTCCTGAGTCCAAATCAATCATTCCATTCCGGGACAAGGGTTTTGATAAGTTTGACTCTGAAATTATTTTGAAAATTTGAAAATTAGATGGGGTAAATTTTTTAATAAAAATCATAAATACATACATCTTTTTAGTGGGTTGTATCATGGAGGTCTCTGGTGGGTTCCTCCGGACTCCACGCAAGAATGATTGGGCCGCCTTTCGTGGACCAATCAGACCGCCACCAGAACCACCATCTTAAGGTAATTTTTTCCTTCCCTCTCTATTTGTTTCATGCATACATACATCACGTTGCATTGAGGACAATGCATGAGATAAGTGTGGGGGAGGGTTTACTAACATAGAGTTTTTAGATTTTCTTTCTTTTATACTTCTTTTAGGATACTTTTAGAAATCTTCTCTTTTGTATAGGAATTTTTCTCTTTCTTTAAAAACTTTTTGAAACAAGAGACAAAGTTTTGGTCTATTTTTAAGAAAATTAAGATGATCTTAGAAACTAAGGAAACCTCAATTATGACATCTTAAACCTAGTTGAAATAATGGATCTTGTTTAAAATTATAGGCTAAGTAAGATAAATTGGGGAGATAATTTTATCTTGAATTTTCTGCCTTAGATAATATACACTTCACACTTACACATTTTTGGGATGGAAACAAAGACCTAAAATGCCATAAAACAAATAAAAAGAAAAAATAAATATATAAATAAAACATCACTTATTAAGCTGGATAATTATGCCTCAAGAAGCATGATTATTCATGCCTAACGGTGGTCAAAAAAATTAAATAATCTCCCTTAGTTTTGTGGCCTTGTTACTTGAGTCCTTAAACCCTAGGGATGTTTTCTCATCTGGTGCCCTAAAACCATCTGGTTTGGGAGTCATCGGTTATAAGCTCGTTACATGGGTGAACTAGAAAGCCTAAGAAACTAAGGGAAGAAAAAAAGAAAAAAAGAAAGAATATATATATAAATAAATGGCTAGATGGTTAGAGTTGAAATCCCAGAAAACTTCACTATCACAATGTGCATATTATCTAGGTTTTATGAGAGATAAAATATTCAATCCAATTTTGAATTCTTACCTTAATTGAAGACAAGATCTTGCATAGAGACTAAGTTTATGAAAGAATGATTTTGGTGGACTTGTGACCTTAGATCACTTATATTTTTGCAAAAATAGTTCGAAAATATGTCTCTCTTTCAAAATGTGTTTTCAAAATACAAACATTTGTCTTCTTTCTTTATGGATTTTGTGGGTGCAATCTGCTGAAAACCCTCAGGAGACAACACTCCTCCTCTAGGGTAACCTAGAGGTTTAACGGCTTGTTGCACACGCTCAGTGCAATCGCGTCACCTGCGAAAGTGGTGTAATAACATTTGTAGTATCGTTTTCTTTTCTTGTTTTGCTCGGGACGAGCAAAAGATAAGTGTGGGGGTGTGATTAGTCTACGATTATGCATTATTATATCGCATTTCCCACCGATTTATGAATAAATTATCGGTCTAAACCGTGTTTGGTCTTTATTGTAGGTAAAGCAAGAGTTCAAGGGCAAAGGAGTAATAAGAGCCTAATTAATCCAATTTATGGTAATTAATCCCGCATTACTTGGAGGCCAAGCAAAGGATTCTCTAGAAGATACATTGAACCTAGACTCCTGCGCATGTCAGACGAATATTCGGGTGCAAATACCAGAAACGGGATGTACCCTGATCATTCTCGAAGCCAGAGGGACCCACCGACGAAAACCAGGGATCTACCTCCCTGGTATTGCCGCGAAAACACGGCAATAGCCGCGTTTTCGTGGCAAAGGAGTGGAGCCACGCGTCGATTTTCGACGCGTGGCCCCGTCTCGTCTTCTGGAAGCATCCTGTGCCTATAAATATCCCTGCATTCAGCCAAAACGAGAGAGTCTTCGTTTTAGGAGTAGGTGCAGATTTTAGGAGTAGTGTAGGTAGGTGCTCTTCATTTCTCTTGTATTTTCATTTCTTTTTAGCTCATTGTAGTAGGGCTGAGTGATTCATAGAGAGAGATAGAGAGGGATTGATGTAATAGATAGTGACAGTCTATGTAAAGGTGCTTCCTTTCTCTTCCATTGTAATCTCCTTCATCTTCTACATGATTTCTTACTAACTTTTATTCTCATGGCAATCTAACTACTAACCACTAACCATCTAACCACTTACTTGATAATCCACATGAATCGGGTAGCCTCTATTAAGGCCTTGTTCTTGCAAGAGCCATTGATGGCCAATGATGATGGGTTCTAACATTTAACTTGCTAATTGCTAACCAAGCTAACTCTCTTTTATTTCATGCTTTCTTTTAGTAGTCTAATGAGTTGATGCTTGTATTAGCTTGATCTTGATGCATGTTTGAATGTGATGAACCATCTATGTGCCATGCTTTGTATCGTCTCTTGAAGCCAAGGATTATTGATGGCTGAGGATCAAAATGTGAGGCAACTATGATGAAGAGGTTAGCATGGTTAGTGGAGTATTTAGTAGTTAGTAGCCATGAGTTTTCTTTTCTCTTGTTTTAGAAATCATTTTCAAAACTCTTTTCTCATTTTTCTATCGATGTTTTCACCGCCTTCTTAGTTCATCCTTGTTTCATCTCCTTTTCTACTTTGTTTTCCAAACCACTCTTCCATTTGGTTTTACATCGCCGTTTTCATCGCTCTCCTCACCTACTACATTCTGGATTTCCTTTTCCTTTTCTTTTCACTTTCTTTGTCATTCTTTCAACAAAGAAGAAGTGTTAACATACAACGTGAATAGAAACTGTCAATGCTTCTATCGCCTCCCTTCCCTGTGGATACGACCCGTTGAGCCAATGCTATAACGGAAGTATCGAGGGTACATTAGCACATTCAAGCTTTTACATCGGTTTCATAAATACACACTTTTGAGTGCTAGTTTCGCCCCAATCATTGAGCTAATCTAGCATCTTAGACCTACTTAGGTCTCTTCAAAGATAATCTGGGCTCACTGTCTGCTTCACTGGATCAGTAGAGTCCAAGTCGCTGATTTATCCTTGGAGATGGGTAAAACTGGTCGTCAGCTTGTCTACCACTTGTCTTGTGTAAATGTCAACAAGTTAGATATTGTTTAGGCTAGTCAGGAATCTTATCTTTTTAGAGTGTCAACAAGACCCCCTTCAAAGTTTTCGAAAGTCTGCAATGGAATGGTTCAGACTTCGAAATACTTTGAATTGCTTTGATTGATGGCATGTGAAGTACGAACGTCGCCATAATGGTTGAGTTTAGCTTCGCTTTCAATCCTACTTCCGCATTGGAATAAGTTTGCCGAGGAATTGTGTAGATTCGCGATTCTGAATAGCTTCGCGTCTGGATAGCTTCGCGTCTGGATAACTTCGCGTTAACTCGATGTTTGGAACGACGTTCCTTTCCCGAGGCTAACTGCTTTTTGGCTAGTTACGAGAAGGATTGCTCCTTTTTCAAGGTAGAATGACCTCTCTTGCATTAACGAGGAAGATCATTGCTTCTGCGCGCATTTCCAAGGGAGACTATTCCCATTCTCAAGGCTCAGTGCTTGAATGTGTTAAATTCGCTCGCGCTTCTGATTGTTACACAATTCTGCATATTTTATCACATTATTCCATGCATTTTTGCAAATAAAAATATGATTTTTACTCATCTTCTCTCTATTTTTGCAGGTCCACAACTGAAATGAGAGAAAGCCCAAAAATCTCTTTAATTAGCAATAATTAAAGAGATTAATTCATAAGCCCAAAAGAGATTAATTCAAAGCCCAAATTTGAGCCCAGGATCTAGAGAATTCTACGCAACAACTCAAGATTCCAGAAGGCCACGTGGATAACAACCTCGTAACAAACTCACAACAGAAAGTTGTTGGCCAACGGCCACAGAACTGCCGCAAGTTGCCGCGTTTCCACCGCAAATCTAGGGCCGTTGGGCGCCAGATTTTGCCAGCTGTCCCATCTTCTGGAGACTTCTCTCTGAGGCTATTGATTGAGATTTTACCTGCACACAAAAATAAAGATGTTAGATTTAGAAGTAGATTGTGCAAGGTTCTCAATGCGAATCCGCGGTAGTAGTGGCTATGCGGGTCGTGATCCTCAGGGAGGGACTAGCGATAGAAGCGTTTGTAAGTTATCTCTAAAAATTATTCTTTTTTTTAGTTATTAAAGTAAAATAAGAAAATATTAGTTAAAGTTATTTAGAAAGAAAGCGGTATTTTACAATGAGTCAGAAAAGAAAGAATTGGGAAAAGTGTTGTGATTTAATCTACAAAAATAAAATAAAAGAAAAGAAAAGGAAAAAGCACTAACCTTAGTATGGTTGAGAAAATATGTGAAAACCTAACACTTTCTATCTTGTTTCGGAGGCGTTGAACGCATAAATCATAGGATTGATCTCAGTCCCCTGTTCGCATTATATCATCAAGCTTTGGCAAGTATGAAGTGATACATACCTTGAGGAGGAGAACATCACCATGAAGTATCGTTGGCATCACCAAGACTTGTTATACTTGTGCATTGGAAATCACTTGCATGTCATCAACAACCAACAGAGATAAAAGAGAAAAAGAAAAGAAAGCAAAAAGAAAAGTAAAAACAATGCACATAAGAACAATGAACAAAAGAAAAAGATTACCTTTATTACTTGATACAAATGCAGAGAAGAGAAGCATACATCGGTGTCACGCTCAACATAGCCCTCTTCCTCACTTACATAAAATAAAAATTACAAAAGAAAAGAAAAGAAAACCTAAAGAAGAAACCCTAGATTTGGCCCTGTACTGCACTGGACGCTCTGTACGTTGCACTGCAGGGGGTATTTATAAGTGCAGAAGAGAAGAGTCCCGGATAAAGCAGCCCACAAAAATTGGTCCAGAGATAAGCTCGGATTGCCGCGGAATCTTGGATTTTGCCGCGGATTTGCGGCATTTTTGTGGAATCTGGCCACGCGCTTTGGCGCGTGGCCTCACCTGGTCCGTCCATCTGGGCGCTTGCTTCTGGAAGCATGATCCTGGCTCTCCATATTGGGATTTCGAGATAACTTGATAATCAAGTTACCTAGATTTTGTATTCTCCCAATCTCTTTTAAACGAATTTCCTTCTCATCTTTGGCTTTTATGCTCATCCTGCAAGAGTTTAGGGTTGGGTAGAATTCTATCCTTCCCTCATCTTTGATATTTGCAACTTTAGCCCTTGTATATTTGCACTTTGACTCTTGGGCTTCAAATATGGGCTTGGATCTGGGCTTTTGGGCTCTTTAAGCTTTATTTATTGTTAAAATAATAATTCGAGGCCTGCACACAATAAATTACAAATTATTAATAAATGTGCAGAATTAAATGAATAAATATGAAAATGTGATGGTAAATATGATGATAAAAATGCACTTTTGACTACCAATCACACCCCCACACTTATCTTTTTGCTCGTCCTCGAGTAAAAACAAAGAAAAAGAAAAAGTTAATCTAACTAACTCACTTTCGTAGGAATCACGGTTGCACTTAGCGCGTGCAACAAGCCGTTAAACCCCTAGGTTACCCTAGAGGACGAGTGTTGTCTCGTGAGGGTTTTCAGCGGATTACACCCACAAAATCCATAAAAAGGAAAATATTTGACTTATATTGGAAGAGACTAAGTAGTCTATAAGTTTTAGGATCCTCATTTTTATTCATTCTTCAAACCTAGTCTTTATAAAGTCAATTGTTATTCATTTTAGGTAAGGATTAAAATTGAATTTCTAATATAGTCTTTTTCGTTACCAAAAGTCATACGCACCCTTGTGAATCTAGGAATTCCTTAACTTGGACTCTCATGCCTCTTTAGTATTTTTATAATATCATCTAATTTTCTTTCGTGTAAGTATCAAGGCTTCTTGAGGCCCTCATACCTAACTAATTGACTATTAGATGTGTTAATATAATTTTTTTTTTTTTTGGCATGTATAACTCATCTAATTTTCTTTCGTATAAGTATCAAGGCTTCTTGAGGCCCTCATACCTAACTAATTGACTAATAGATGTGTTAATACATTTATAATATTTCTCAGTTTTCTGAGGCTTTCTAATCCACCCATGTAGCGAACTTAAAGTCGGTGGCTCCCAAACCGGTCGGCTTTAGGGCACCAGGTGAGAAAACACCCCGCGGACTCAAATTCGAATGAACTAGGCCACAAAACTAAGGACTTTATTTTTATTTAGAACTCACCTTTAGGCGTGAATACTTATGCTTCTTGAGGCACATGTATCCAGCTTAATTGGTGATATTATTTTCTTTTGTTTTTTTTTAATGAGGCACAAGGTCTTTGTCTTAGAATCCTAGATATGTACTAGGAATGCACATTTCATTAAGGTAAAAATTAAGACTAACTAATTATTCAATTTCTCCTCCTATACCTAAAAATTCAACAATTTATTTTTTTTGACCAAGTTTTTAGAAATCCTAATCATGATTTTCCTAATCCTTAAAACTAACTTAGGTTTCTTTCAAAAAATAAGTCAAAATACTGTCCTTTTTATAAAAATTTTTTAATTTAAAATTTTTAATTTTTTAATTAATTTTTTTTTCGAAATGTTAGAACAAATAAAGAGAAAAATATTTTTTAATGTTAGAACAAATAAAGAGAAAAATATTTTTTTTTATTAATTAATCTTTCTATGTTAGTAAACCCTCCCCACACTTATCTCATGCATTGTCCTCAATGTATGAAATGCATGAATGCATGAAGAAAATGTAAAGAGAGGCAAAGAACCATAATATGTACAACACATGTATCACTCTCACCTAGAGCTGCTTAGGATTCATCCCTCTAGCTCGTTTCCCATCATTCCAATGGGTTCTCTTTATAAGGCACAATGGGGAGACCAACATTTTTGTTTTAACTTTCTCTCCCCCCAGTTTCATCTTCTTTAGGCTCTTCCTCATCATATGTCCACCTCCATTATTCAAAAATTCATCACACCTTTCAGTTGGAACTTCCTTGCCGAGAAATTCTAGCTCAGTTCCGTACATCTCCTCAAAACTTAAATCAACACTTTTCCCTGGAAGTGAATAATTAACCAACATCTCCTTAATCGGTGTATCTAAACATAGGAGTTCTTCTTCAAAGAGACTTTCGAAAGTTAAGTCAATCGGAGTTTCTTGAACTATATTCTCATGCGATATTTCAGTGCTTGGCTCTTTGAAGATACTTAGATCAAATCTTCATTTTTTAAAGGGAACTTTAAAATTATAATCCTCAACATGTGTCATCTTATCACTAAAATCGCACTTATCCTCAAATAACTTGTCAAGAAATAGAGACTCATTTTCACTTTCTTTTTCACAAATGTTCTCGATGAAGTTCACCTCAAATGTTTGGTCTTTTATCTTACGAGATTGGTTTTCCAGGTTGAAGACATTGACCTCTTTAGTCATGTTTCCAAAGGTCAACCTCATGGATCCATTCCTACAATTTATGATCGCATTTGCAGTTGCAAGGAACGGACGCCCTAGGATAACGGGAGTTTGAGACCGAAGAGTGGATACAGGTTCGGTCTCCAGAACAACAAAATCTACTGGGTAGATAAACTCCCCAACTCGGATGAGCACATTGGTAATTTCTCCTTTGGGAATTTTTATGGATCGGTCAGCTAATTGGATTGTAACCTTAGTCGGACTAAGTTCGCCCAACCCAAGTTGTTGGTAGACTGAGAAGGGGAGTAAGTTGATACTTGCTCCCAAATCAAGAAGTGCATGCTTAATTGCAGTTTGACCTATTGTGCAAGAGATGGTGGGGGCAACCAGGGTCCTTATACTTGACAGGGATCTGGTTGGACAAAAGCTCACTAATGTTAGTGGCTAGAAAAACCTTCTTGGGCACATTAGTCTTTCTCTTCTTTGTGCACATGTCCTTAATAAACTTGGCATACTTAGGGACTTGTTGAATTGCATCAAGAAGAGGTATATTGATCTTGACTTGATTAAAAATCTCGCGTACCTTATCCATTTGTGCACATTGCTTCTCTTTAAGCCTATTTGGGTAGGGTGCGATGGGCTTGTGCATATCTTCGGCTGACTTGTCTTTTTTCGTGTTGTTGGCATCAAGTTGAGATGGAGTGGGATCAGGCAAGCTGAATGCTTGTTTAGAACTTGATGGTGTTGATACTTGGTTATCAACTTGTTTTCCCGACCGCAATGTATGAATTGCATTGCACTGACTCATATGATTCTCTTCAGCCAAGTGAGCTTGACTAGAGTTCCTAGGGTTGGGAATGGTTGACTAGGTAGAGTACCCTTTTGCCTTTCTTGCTGATTCATTTGCATCTCTATCCTAGTCAAAACTTGAGCCAGCGTGTCATTGCTTTTAACGAGAGTGTCCACCTTTCTTTCCATATTGGAGAGTCTTGATTCCATTTGCGAATATTGGAAAGAGGGTGGAGGATTTTGATAGGGCGGATTTTGGAAATTGTTGGAGAATTTGGGCCTAGTTTGATCATTGTTACTTTGGCCCCATGACAAATTGGGATGGTTTCTCCAACCGGGATTGTAGGTGGGCGAATATGGATTGTTGGCGGGCGGATTGTTGGCGGGCCTTGTGAAGGCCGCACTCATATGTTCGGGCAAGCTTTGATGCGCGATAAAAACAGGACATTCCTCGAACACATGGTTCATATCTTGACAATAAGTACAGCCCGCCGAAGTTGTTGGGCTGACTTGGTTCACAGAGACTGGCTCTTTAGTTTCAAGAGCCTCAAGTCTTCGCATAACAGCAGCTAACTTAGCATCAGTTGCTATGTTGGCCTCAATGGAATGGATACCTCCTTTTGAAGAAGTAGGGTCATTAGTCCTAGATTTTTCAGGAGTAGGTTCCCATTGGATGGTATTTTCAGCTAATTCCTCATACAATTGCCATCCATCAGTTTCGTCCTTTTTCAGAAATCCTCCTTGGCACATGGATTCTAACAACGTTTTAGTTTGATATTCTAATCCATCATATAGAACTTGGCATAATCGCCATTTCTCTATCCCATGGTGAGGGCATTGGGCAAGGAGGTCCTTGAAACGTTCGAAGTATTTCCAAAAGGGCTCATTGGCTGTCTGCTTAAACTGTAGGATATTCTTCCTAATCAATGCAGTTTTGTGAACAGGATAAAATTTCTTTAAGAATGCCTTAACAAAATTATCCCAAGAAGATATAGAACCGGCCTCTAGACTGTAGAGCCATTTCTTTGCTAAATCCTTCAAAGCAAAGGGGACAAACCTAAGTTTGATGTCATCTTTTCCTAACTTAGGAATATTCATCATGAGACATACTTCCTCAAATTCCCTTATGAAGAAGTATGCATCCTCGGAGTCAAGTCCATGAAATTTCGGAAGGGTGTTGATGTATTGTGGCTTAAGCTCAAATGGGTCAACACCTTCATCGTTAAGCTTGATGCAAGAAGGAAGAGAGGTCCTAATAGGATAGAACCTATCTTGGAGTGATATTGGTTGTGCCATGTGTGGGTCGGGCTTGAGCTCGGGTGGTGAACTAGTTCTAGTTAGCCTGGATGTAAGTGGGTCTCTCGACCAAGCGGGCATGCACAATCAGCAAACAAGTTCACCCAATCAATCAAAAGAAAAACAATCAAAAATCCTAATCTAGGGTAAGCCTTGACCTAGACGACTCCTAACTTTAGACTGTCCTTAGGAGGTCTACTGTCGACGTTAACCACAAGCTAATCGGCCAGGTAGGTGGCAAGACCGGTGGGAGGTTTTCCGTCAGAGACGTTCCTTAATTAAATAACCACCGTTCTTCGGGCTTTCGGCCCTCAATCCCCTGCCTAGACACCGATTTGACAAGAGTTAATTTCGAACAATTTTCCTCCTTCGGTCAATCTCCTATTGAGTCCGAGATGTCCCTAGGGCCAACGTCTACTTAGTTTTAATTAGGCTTGGGTTAGTGAGTGCTCGGGATATGATTTTTGGGCTAAGGAAGGGTGATGAAATCCCCACCTTATCTTGTTAATGGGTTATGCCCTTAAGATGAATTAGTGCAAGTGTACAAGATAAATAGATAAGATTCACTCAAAGCAGAAAATCAACCAAGAGATGAGTCCTATTCTACATGCAATGCGTACGTACCTTGCTCCAGCACTCTTCAACAGTAAAAATAAAGTAATTGAAAAGACACGTGCCTAATATGCAAACGTCTAATCAATTTTATCTTTAACAACAAATAGTTTAATGTTGAATTAATTAGCAGTAAGCAGGTATATCACAGAACAAAATAAACAGAGCAGTAAACAGAATTTACAATTTGCAGCAACCTGCAGAAAACCAAATTAGTAGTGAACGACTATTGCCGCAGAATTGCGGCTTTTGCCGCAGATTTGCGGCAAATATGTAGGCCCTGGTGCTCTGCCTTCGAGGGCAGAGGCACTGGGTTGCTGTATGTCCTTGATGCTGCTCTCTTTCTGTTTCCTGTTCTCCAAACCTACAAACAGAAAAGAATAAAGAATTAGTTAAAAATTAAATTTTTTGTTTTAGAGATAAACTTACCGTCCCTCCCCGGCAACGGCGCCAAAATTTTGATTGAGATTTTACCTGCACACAAAAATAAAGATGTTAGATTTAGAAGTAGATTGTGCAAGGTTCTCAATGCGAATCCGCGGTAGCAGTGGCTATGCGGGTCGTGATCCTCAGGGAGGGACTAGCGATAGAAGCGTTTGTAAGTTATCTCTAAAAATTATTCTTTTTTTTTAGTTATTAAAGTAAAATAAGAAAATATTAGTTAAAGTTATTTAGAAAGAAAGCGGTATTTTACAATGAGTCAGAAAAGAAAGAATTGGGAAAAGTGTTGTGATTTAATCTACAAAAATAAAATAAAAGAAAAGAAAAGGAAAAAGCACTAACCTTAGTATGGTTGAGAAAATATGTAAAAACCTAACACTTTCTACCTTGTTTCGGAGGCGTTGAACGCATAAACCATAGGATTGATCTCAGTCCCCTGTTCGCATTATATCATCAAGCTTTGGCAAGTATGAAGTGATACATACCTTGAGGAGGAGAACATCACCATGAAGTATCGTTGGCATCACCAAGACTTGTTATACTTGTGCGTTGGAAATCACTTGCATGTCATCAACAACCAACAGAGATAAAAGAGAAAAAGAAAAGAAAGCAAAAAGAAAAGTAAAACAATGCACATAAGAACAATGAACAAAAGAAAAAGATTACCTTTATTACTTGATACAAATGCAGAGAAGAGAAGCATACATCGGTGTCACGCTCAACATAGCCCTCTTCCTCACTTACATAAAATAAAAATTACAAAAGAAAAGAAAAGAAAACCTAAAGAAGAAACCCTAGATTTGGCCCTGTACTGCGCTGGACGCTCTGTACGTTGCACTGCAGGGGGTATTTATAAGTGCAGAAGAGAGAAGAGTCCCGGATAAAGCAGCCCACAAAAATTGGTCCAGAGATAAGCTCGGATTGCCGCGGAATCTTGGATTTTGCCGCGGATTTGCGGCATTTTTGTGGAATCTGGCCACGCGCTTTGGCGCGTGGCCTCACCTGGTCCGTCCATCTGGGCGCTTGCTTCTGGAAGTATGATCCTGGCTCTCCATATTGGGATTTTGAGATAACTTGATAATCAAGTTACCTAGATTTTGTATTCTCCCAATCTCTTTTAAACGAATTTCCTTCTCATCTTTGGCTTTTATGCTCATCCTGCAAGAGTTTAGGGTTGGGTAGAATTCTATCCTTCCCTCATCTTTGATATTTGCAACTTTAGCCCTTGTATATTTGCACTTTGACTCTTGGGCTTCAAATATGGGCTTGGATCTGGGCTTTTGGGCTCTTTAAGCTTTATTTATTGTTAAAATAATAATTTGAGGCCTGCACACAATAAATTACAAATTATTAATAAATGTGCAGAATTAAATGAATAAATATGAAAATGTGATGGTAAATATGATGATAAAAATGCACTTTTGACTACCAATCAGCTATAAATACTGGACCAAGGGCTTCGTAAAAGGAGAACGTGAAGAGGAGAGATTAGAGAGTAGATGCTTGTAATTTTTGTAGGATTTTTCTCTAGGTTTTTAGTTCTTTAGATCTCCTTCTTCCTCCCTAGAAATTCTGCAAAAGAGAGTTGTAAGAGAGAGAAAGCTTGTGTACATCAAGGAGTGACAACTTGTGAAGCAAGGATTCATCCATTCTCTTCTCTCTACTTGAGCATTTTCTAGTAACTTTACTTGCTTTCTTTAATTCTAGTTTTACTTTACTTGCAATTTTATTCATGCTTTGTTTTTCTTTTGTAATGGCTAGTAGCTAATTCTTTCTTCTCATGGCTAGCTAACTACTTACCTTGCTAACTACTAACTCATGGGTGATTGCTATCTTTAATCTTGCAAGTTGTATGGTCTTCTCTTCTCCGATGGGTTACTTTCATGCTTGGCAAGTATCTTGTTGTAATTCTCCATATGATTCATGTGTGCCTCATTTAGAGCCTTGTCTAGAATAAGTGCTTTGATGGAACATGGAGATGGATCACCAATATGCTATTTGTTGTACAACTTCTTTACTTCCATTAATGAATGTTGTATCTTCTTCCTTAGCATCCCTTGAGTGTAGCTCTTTTTGATTCCATTATTGAAAGTCTAATTTGTAGGCCAATGACATCTATGAGGCTACAAGACAAGTCCAAGAATGATCACCCATCATCCAAGTGGGAAAGTAATTAGACCAACACGCAAGACAAATCTTTGCCGATGAATCAACATGAGGCATGCATTCACCATCACGGAGTTTAGTAAGTTTAGTAAGGAAGTAAGGTTAGCTAGTCATGGTTTTCTCATCTTTAAAGTCTTCTTCAAAGTTTTCTTTCTTTTAGTTCTAGTTCCAAAGCCAATCTTGTTTTGATTTCTTTTCATTTTTCCATAATGCACAAATCCACCCATTCTTTTACTTCTTTTTTCAATTTGTTTTTATTCTTTTAAGACAAAGAAGAATCTTCATTTTCTTTCTTCACTACCAACCGTAACGCTTCCATCGCAAGCTCTCCCTGAGAATCGACTCGGTATAGCCCTTGCTATAACGGAGATTGGAAAGGGTATATTAATCATATCAAATACATTTGTGGAGTAAACAAGCACTAAGGTTGATTCTAAACCTTCTCTCTTTTACATAATATCTGTGCAAATACTTCACATATCTCTTTCCTAATCAAAATTTTAGCGCCATTGCCGGGGAGAGCAACGGATTTTCTTTAAAGTGAAGAACTAAACGAATCTTCTTCTCTGTTACAGGTTACAGGTTGAAGAAACAGGAAACTTTGCATTGCAGTGACATATAAGTGGACCTGGGCCTCTGCTCTCGAAAGCAGAGACCAGGATCCCTCCAAATTGCCGCAAATTCTGGGTTTTTGCCGCAGAATTGCAGCAAAGAGGAGATCACTACTGACCTAATTTCTGCAGGGCTTGCTTCTCTGCAAAATACATCTGCTGCAATAATTTTTTTCCTGTATTCTTCACCATACTCCTGCTTAATAATCAACAGTAAAAAATTGGTTGTTAACGTTAAAAATTGTTTAGACATTTGCATTCTAGGCACGTGTCTTTCAATTCCTTTACTTTTACTGTTGAAGAGTGCTGGAGACAAGGTACGTGCGCATTGCATCTAGACTAGGACTCACTCTTTGTTTGATTTAATTACGCTTTGAGTGAACCTTGTTTGTTAATATCGTACACTTGCACAAATCAATTCTAAGGGCATAACCCATAAAAAAGATAAGGTGGGGATTTTATCACCTCTTCCTTAGCCCGAAAATCATTTTCCCACGCACTCACAATCCTAAGCTTCTAAATAAAATTTGATAGACGTTGGCCCTAGGGACATCTCGGACTCACTTAGGAGATTATCCTAAGGGGGAAAAGTGTTGGAAATTGACTTTTGTAAAATCAGTGTCTAGGAAAGGGATTGAGGGCCGAAAGTCCGAAGGTTGTTGGTTACTTAATTAAGGAACGTCTCTGACGGAAAACCTCCCACCAACCTTGCCCTTCCCTGGCTGATTCGCTTATAGTCAAAGTCTACACTAAACCTCCTGTGGACGATCTAATCAGTTAGGAGTCGTCTAGGTCCAGGAATCCTAGAAGCTTGGATTGATTTTTCTTTTTAATTGTTTGTTATTTTTTTTCTTTCTTTTTCGCTGGTGTGATCGGTGCACGTTGTTTGTGATTGTATATGCGAGAGTGGTTCCGAGATTCTAATTCTGCAAGACTTGTTAGACTTTCTACACTTGCACTTACACAACCACTTGACATTATGGAAAATAACGTCTCACTTCAAGATCGATTCTATCCGATTCGCACCTCCCTTCCATCTTGCATTCTTCTCCCCGAGCCAAATGGAAATCACTTCGAGCTGAAACCGCAATTCATTAATACACTTCCCGATTTCATGGTCTAGAGCCTGAGGACGCGTACCTCTTTATTCGTGAGTTTGAAGAGGTATGCCAAATGATGAGAATTTACCAACTGACCGAGGATGCTGTTAGGTTAAGGTTTATACCATTTGCACTTAAGGATTTAGCTAAGAAATGGCTTTACAACCTTCCCATCAGTTTCATATCTTCTTGGGATGATTTTGTTAAGGTCTTTCTTAAGAAATTCTATCCTATCCACAAAACAGCCCTCATGCGCAAGAATATCATGCAATTCAAGCAGGAACTAAATGAACCTTTCTGGAAGTATCTTGAGCGTTTCAAAGACCTTTTAGCCCTATGTCCTCATCACGGCATAGAGAAATGGCGTTTATGCCAGATTATCTATGACGGTCTAGATTACCAAACGAAAACCCTCCTTGAATCCATGTGTCAAGGGGAATTTTTGAAGAAAGATGAACATCAGGGGTGGGATCTCTTTGAAACCCTAGCTGAGAAAACCATTCAGTGGGAGTCATGTCCTGATAAATCCATTCCCACCACTTCCAGAACTGGTACACACTCCATAGAATCCTCTCTAGCTGCAGATGCCAAGATTACACAATTAATGAAGAGGATAGAACTGCTTGAGTCAAAAGGGAATTCTGTTGTAAATCAGGTCAACCCATTGCCTGTAATTCAACCGGGTTGCACCAACTGTCATGACCTTAGCCATGTCTTTGAGGAGTGTCCTTTGTATCAGTCCCAATCATATCAGGAGAACATGAATGCAGCATTTACCAGACCTCCATACTCCAACACTTACAATTCGGGATGGCAGAACCATCCAAATTTTTCGTGGAGTCAGTCTGGTCCTGAGCATCATAGACCACCACTTCCATATCCATATAATGCTCAGTCTCACACATCCAGTTTCAATCATAATTCACTGTATGTTCATCTATCTCAAAGTCCACCACAACCATATCAGAACTCACCATACTATCAATCACAATTCCAGCCTCCGTATTATCAACATCACCCCAGAATAATTCAGAAATATCAGAGTTGAGGAAAATGCTAGAAACCTTTACAAAGAACCATCAGCAGGAGTTGAATAAAGTTAAGGTCCAAATTGGGCAACTGGCTGAGAGACAAAATGGAATGTTCCCAAGCCAGCCATTGCCAATTCCCAATCATCACTTCCCTTTGAATGAAGTGGAAGATTCAGGACCCAGTCAATGTCATGCTATTCATACCCTGAGATCTGGAAAACAAGTTGATAATAAGGTTTCTAGTCAATCATCTCATCCAGTACCAAAGCCAACACCTCAAATCCCAATGCAACCAACTTCTGACAAACCATCTTCTAGTACAGAGCCATCCACTTCAAAAGCCAAGGGTAAAGAAAAGGTAGATGAGCAACCTTATAAGCCTATAGTACCATTTCCAAATAGGCTAATAAACAACAAGACAAATGCTCACATGGAGAAAACAAAAGAAATGTTCAATAAGGTCCGAATCAATGTCCCTCTTCTTGATGCCATACAACAAGTGCCATCATATGCTAAATTCTTAAAGGAAATGTGCACCAAGAAGAGGAAAACACAAGTCCTTAAAAAAGTCTTCCTAGCATCATCCATCAACGAGCTGCTCAATGGTCCAACTCCTGTTAAATACAAAGACCCAGGTAGCCCCACCATTTCATGCATCATAGGACAGACTACCATTAATAGGGCACTTCTTGATTTGGGGGCCAGCATCAATCTCCTGCCTTTCTCTGTGTACCAACAATTAGGGTTAGGGGATCTCCGTCCTACCCAAATGACTATCCAATTGGCTGATCGCTCTGTCACTAGACCCAAGGGGGGAATTCACGATGTCCTTGTCAAGGTTGGGGAATTCATTTATCCTGTTGACTTTGTAGTCCTTGAAACAAAACCTGTGTCAAATTCCAATCAAAGGGCTCAAACTCTTGTCATTTTGGGACGACCATTCCTGGCTACTACAAATGCTGTCATTAATTGCCGGAATGGATCAATGAGGTTGACCTTTGGTAACATGATTCATGAATTCAATGTCTTCCACACACAGCCTCGTAAAATAAAAGATCAAACATTTGAGGTTAGCTTCATTAGTAACAATTGTGAGAAAGAAGGTGAAGATCCAAAAGATGAGTCAAAATCTTGTGATTCTCTTATCCGAGTACCCTTTCAACAGGGGAAAGTTGATTTGGATATTTTCACCTTCAATGAGCCAACTGTGACTGTATCTGAACCTCCAATTGATATATCCTTTGAAGACCTGTTTGCTGATGAGATCATGTGTCTAGATGAGTCAACTCGGGGTAGGTTAGCTGATTGTCCACTTCCGGATGTTGACCTTGGTTTTGAAGAATTATATGGAGCGGAGCTGAAATTCCTTAACATTGGAAGTGATGAAATTCAGAGTGAGAGTGGTGATAAGGAATTTGTTAGTAAACAATATGGTGGAATGAGGATGAATGATAATAATAAACAATTGAATCTGGAAATACCTAGGGCTAAAATAATTCAAACCGTTTCCCAACTGAGCTCACGAAAGCAGACGCACTGGAATGATGGGAAACGGGCCAGAGGAAAACGACCAAAAGCCTAGGTAATGATTACACTTGTATATACTCTTTGTAAATAATTTTTTGCACTTTTTTGTAAATAAAAGTTTCTTACCTCTTACCTGTTTCATGCATACATATATCATAATGCATTGAGGACAATGCATGAAATAAGTGTGGGGGAGGGTTTACTAACATAGAGTTTTTAGATTTTCTTTCTTTTACACTTCTTTTAGAATTAGATTTTCTTTCTTTTACACTTCTTTTAGAAATAAAAAAATATAATAAAAAAAACTTTTTGAAATAAGAGACAAAGTTTTGATCTATTTTTAAGAAAATTAAGATGTATCTTAGAAATTAAGAAAGCCTTAATTATGACATCTTAAACCTAGTTGAAATAATAGATCTTGTTTGAAATTATAGGCTAAGTAAGTAAAATTGGTGAGATATTTCTATCTTGAATTTTTTGCCTTAGATAGTATGCACTTCACACCTACACATTTTTGGGATGGAAACAAAGACCAAAATGCCATAAAAAAATAAAAAAAAGAAAAAAATGTATATATATAAATAAAACATCACCTATTAAGCTGGATAAATGTGCCTCAAGAAGCATGATTATTCACGCCTAACGGTGGTAAAGGAAATAAATAATCCCCTTTAGTTTTGTGGCCTTTTTTACTCGAGACCTTAAATCCGAGGGATGTTTTCTCATCTGGTGCCCTAAGACCGTCTGGTTTGGGAGTCATCGGTTAAAGGCTCGTTACAAGGGTAAACTAGAAAGCCTAAACTAAGGAAGAAAAAGCAGAAATATATATATATATATATATAAATAAATGGCTTGATGGTTGGAGTTGAAATCCCAGAAATTTTCACTGAGCACGGTGTGCATATTATCTAGGTTTTATGAAAGATAAAGTATTCAATCCAATTTTGAATTCTTACCTTAATTGAAGACAAGATCTTGCATAGAGACTAAGTTTAAGAAAGAATGATTATAGGTGGACTTATAACCTAAGATCACTTACATTTTTGCAAAAATAGTTCGGAAACATGTCTCTCTTTCTAAATGCATTTTCAAAACACTAACATTTGTCTTCTTTCTTTATGGATTTTGTGGGTGTAATCCGCTGAAAACCCTCAGGAGACAACACTCCTCTCTAGGGTAACCTAGAGGTTTAACGGCTTGTTGCACGCGCTCAGTGCAATCGTGTCACCTACGAAAGTGGTGTAATAAAATTGGTTGTATAGTTTTTCTTTTTCTTTTTCTTTGTTTTGCTCGGGATGAGCAAAAGAATAAGTGTGGGGGTGTGATTGTTACACAATTCTGCATATTTTATCACATTATTCCCATTCATTTTTGCAAATAAAAATATGATTTTTACTCATCTTCTTTTTATTTTTGCAGGTCCACAACTGAAATGAGAGAAAGCCCAAAAATCTCTTTAATTAGCAATAATTAAAGAGATTAATTCATAAGCCCAAAAGAGATTAATTCAAAGCCCAAATTTGAGCCCAGGATCTAGAGAATTCTACGCAACAACTCAAGATTCCAGAAGGCCACGTGGATAACAACCTCGTAACAAACTCACAACAGAAAGTTGTTGGCCAACGGCCACAGAACTGCCGCAAGTTGCCGCGTTTCCACCGCAAATCTAGGGCCGTTGGGCGCCAGATTTTGCCAGCTGTCCCATCTTCTGGAGACTTCTCTCTGAGGCTATAAATACTGGACCAAGGGCTTCGTAAAAGGAGAACGTGAAGAGGAGAGATTAGAGAGTAGATGCTTGTAATTTTTGTAGGATTTTTCTCTAGGTTTTTAGTTCTTTAGATCTCCTTCTTCCTCCCTAGAAATTCTACAAAAGAGAGTTGTAAGAGAGAGAAAGCTTGTGTACATCAAGGAGTGACAACTTGTGAAGCAAGGATTCATCCATTCTCTTCTCTCTACTTGAACATTTTCTAGTAACTTTACTTGCTTTCTTTAATTCTAGTTTTACTTTACTTGCAATTTTATTCATGCTTTGCTTTTCTTTTGTAATGGCTAGTAGCTAATTCTTTCTTCTCATGGCTAGCTAACTACTTACCTTGCTAACTACTAACTCATGGGTGATTGCTATCTTTAATCTTGCAAGTTGTATGGTCTTCTCTTCTCCGATGGGTTACTTTCATGCTTGGCAAGTATCTTGTTGTAATTCTCCATATGATTCATGTGTGCCTCATTTAGAGCCTTGTCTAGAACAAGTGCCTTGATGGAACATGGAGATGGATCACCAATATGCTATTTGTTGTACAACTTCTTTACTTCCATTAATGAATGTTGTATCTTCTTCCTTAGCATCCCTTGAGTGTAGCTCTTTTTGATTCCATTATTGAAAGTCTAATTTGTAGGCCAATGACATCTATGAGGCTACAAGACAAGTCCAAGAATGATCACCCATCATCCAAGTGGGAAAGTAATTAGACCAACACGCAAGACAAATCTTTGCCGATGAATCAACATGAGGCATGCATTCACCATCACGGAGTTTAGTAAGTTTAGCAAGGAAGTAAGGTTAGCTAGTCATGGTTTTCTCATCTTTAAAGTCTTCTTCAAAGTTTTCTTTCTTTTAGTTCTAGTTCCAAAGCCAATCTTGTTTTGATTTCTTTTCATTTTTCCATAATGCACAAATCCACCCATTCTTTTACTTCTTTTTTCAATTTGTTTTTATTCTTTTAAGACAAAGAAGAATCTTCGTTTTCTTTCTTCACTACCAACCGTAACGCTTCCATCGCAAGCTCTCCCTGAGAATCGACTCGGTATAGCCCTTGCTATAACGGAGATTGGAAAGGGTATATTAATCATATCAAATACATTTGTGGAGTAATGGCGGTGTGATCAGGCCATGAGGCCTATAAATAGGACACTTGAAGTCCTCTTCAAGGAAACAATCCATTCTTGACATCTCCTAGTTGTTCAGGGAAGGATACTCAGATCTCTGAAATAGTGGAGGTGCCCACTCTGGTCATTACCCGGCCAAGAACTGGTGAGTCTTGGTCATCCAGTGACTTTACCAATGGACTAATGACTTTAGGGAGTTTATCTCCCTTAATTCAGCTTTATTAGCTACCTCAGGGATTGATTTCCCTTATTCTTCATTCTGTATCTGACTGGCCTTGATCTGTTGAATCTGCCTGTTAAGTTCGCCACATAAGCAAGAATTGGGACTTAGTCTCCTCAAGGTTGAGCCAATCTTGCAATATAGGTGGGGTCAAGACTGCGTCCCTTCAGATCAGTCTGGCTTAGCCATATAGGCGAAGCTAGGACTTAGCCCTTTTTGATGCTCCTTCAGTTTAACTGCCTTAGGCGGAGCTAAGACTTGGCTTATGCTGAGCTAGCCCATCATCACTGTGCAAGTAAGGCTATCCTTTGCTTAACTGAAATTAATCCTTAAAGTGCAATTGGATCGGATATAAATGCTTCGCCCAAAGAATTTGACTTAGCGTATCATGCTTGCATTTTTCTTTGATTTACTGCTAACTTGTTTCCAGTTTGTATTGCAGTGAATTGTGCTTGCCCGTCTTTCATCTTGATGAAAGAGACCAGAAACTTGCCTCTTGATTTTCAAGTTGAAACTTTAATCCTAAGCAGGAGGAACAAACTGGAACAGCTGATGCGTGTTCCCAGAAGAGGTTGGCAGTCGCTTATCCGAGATGATCCACTTCGAGAAGGGGCTGGTAGTCGCTTATCCGAGATGATCCACTTCGGGCAAGCGGACGTCACCTGTAAGGTCTCGGATCCTTCCTTTGCCAATTTTCATCAAAGAAGATCCGGCTTTCTGGTGGCAACTGGTCCTTTACTAATTTTCATCAAAGAAGATCCGGCTTCTTGATGACAAAATTTGCCATTATGCGAAGAATTACGGCCTTATGCAGGAGGAAGGCCTTTCGTGTCCAGTTAGTTTGGCTTATCACCTTAGAAGTAGATAGGACCATTTGTATGCCTTTGGAGCAATGATTCGGTTGTACGAAAGACCACTTTGATGTAGCGTCAATGTATCTTTCCTTTTGAATCAAATAAAATGTTTATTTTCTACTGTTTATCTGCTTTGTTTCCCTCCTTTTGATCCGAGAACACCTGGAGTGGACTAGCTTCGGTAAGCCTTTTCCTTAGGAGGAAATGAAAAATCTTAGCCGAGCTAAGCATCTAGCGAAGCTATAAATAGATTTTCAAATAAATCAGGAGCCAGTTTCTGGCGAAGCTAGAACGAAATTTTCGCGAAGCTAGAGATGTGCTTTTAGCAGAGCTAAGGCATATTTCTCAGCGAAGTTATTCAAGCATCGCGCTAAGTCAACACTGGACTCACGGCGGAGTTAGCCCTTAGCGGGGCTGAAGTAACGCTTCTTGGGAAGGCGCTTTAGGCGCTGTTTCAAATTAATTTGAAACGTCTGCCTGTGCTCCTTTCGAGGAGGCAGAGTTTTAGGCAATCATTAGCCTATAAAAGCCTATTCGGGTTGAAAGAGACGGCACCACTTCTCTTTGAATTTTCAGAGAACTGCAAATCTCTTCTTCTTCTTTCTCCTACGTTTGGAATTTCAATAATTTCTTCAGTTCTCCAATGGCTCCCAAAAGACGAGCAGGAAAAGAGGTAGCAACCTCTATGACGGAGGGACCCTCTCCTCCTCCTCCGGTCATCGAACGACCCATCGCGGGTAGGGATCTTTTCCTTTTGTTCAGAGATTTTCATCTTTTCTTGAAGCCAATCATTCGACTATCTCATAATGAATCTAGAATGATCCATTGTGATTCAGTGATCTTAGGGAGTTCAAGTCCCTCAATTTTCCTTGATTTCTTGATTGGGAATCTAAGACCCGAAGGGGTTTCTTCTCCAAGCTTCTATGCGAAGCTATCCCTTAGGCGGTTCACATCTTGTTGGATGATAGGATGCAAAGTTAGCCTTAGAAGTGCGGTTGGAAAAGGACCTTAATGCCCTTGAAATAGTTTTTTAAGCAGCAGTATTCTTCTGGCGAAGTTAGCTCTTGGGGCTTTGTCGCGTTTTGTTATCCGAGGTCAAGCTTCCAGAGCGAAGCTACTGCTTAGATATTTTTTCTGCATCCTGCCTTCATGTGGAGTGCGGAGTTAAGCTGCAGCTGCGAAGCTGAGCTTCGGGGCAAAGCTATTGTTAGGCCAGCTTCGCTCAGAGAGCGAAGCTATGCCTTAACAAAAATTACATTCTTGTTTTAGCTCTCCTTCAGCCGATGAACTAATCATAGTTTCTCCTTATTTTTGCAGTGCACTATACTCCTGGTCCTCTGAACAGTCTCTTTGGAACAGTCAGGGGGCTGGACGGTAATGTCAGCCTGCAGTTTCAAGGGCAGGCTTCATGATTCAGCGAGCGGAGCGCTCCTGGTCGGGATGCGCTTATTCATGCTGGGGATCAGCGTACCATGTGGAGCATCTTAACTACTGCTCCCTTTGAAGATTCTGACCGAAGAATCTATCAAAAGCCCAGCTTCTTGTTTGGAGATGCAGCGCCAGACAACGATCACCAGCTGCTAGCCGGAGAGGGGCAGTGGATTTTCAAATTGGATGGTGAGAAGTACTATCTCCCATCTAGCAAGCGGCATTTTCCCTTCTCCTTCTTTCAATGTGTGATGAGGGCTCGGAAGATGCAGTGGCAAGTGACTTAGACTACTGACTCCGTTCACGTGGGGAAGTTGATAGCTCCGTCCCCTGGTTATACGAGGGCGGGTCCTCCTCGCTGTATATTGGGTCTCCACCCTGGGAACGTACTTCCAGACATCCCAGTGGGAGAAAATCCCGCGGTGGCTCAGACTTTTGGGAATCAGTTTTTTAAGGTTTATGGCAATTATCCAGTCAGTGATTTCAGGACCCTGGGGTGGATTCATCCTCCCAAGGCATGGTACAGGGACTTGACTCTATATGTCCTTGCCCATTTTGAAGAAGATCTGGAGAGGCTGGGACTCTACAAGGCCATTAGGGCGACCTGTTATGGCATTCAAATGAGCGTAGCGAATTTCTACGCCATCTTTGAGTTGTACTGCCCGGCTACAAGGACTTTCTTTACCCCGGTTGGCGAATTGGGCATGGCTCTGCACGAGATGTGGGAAGTCTCTGCTCTGCCTTTGGGGTCTCTCCCATATGAAGAATATTTCCCGTGCGAGGCGGAATTGGCACTTCTGGAGAAGCAGGAGCCTGCCTTGTTTGAGACTTACTGGAGTTGATGTGCCACCTTTACATGTGCTCCAGCATATATGGGAGCCATAAGGGAGCTTCATGCAGTTTGAAGAGCTGGGGAAATTATGTGTTCCCCGACTTGGAAGGTACTCCTGAAGCGGCTCACTGTGGAGTTGCAGGTGAAGACATCTTTCGCCAGATGTAAGAGCACTTCCAAGAGGATTTGATTCTAGAAGAAGATGACGGACCCTATGAAAAAGGTGATATTCTTCGGAGTTTCCACCACCAGGCTCATCTGCTGACGTCCCGGAAGGCACTTCTGGTTGGCTTTTTAACGGTTTGGTTGAAGAGATGTGTGGTGCCATCTTCGTCTGGCGATGTCATTCATCCGACTGTCTTATTGTCTGCTGTTCATTTAGTCCATGGTCGTTCTCTTGGACTTCTTCCAGTCATGGTGTGCTGTATTCAAAGAGACCTTCGTGCATTGACGGAGGCTTTCTGTAGGCCACCAATAACGAAACGGGGAAAGGGAACTATCTTGCCTCGCGACGGACAAAACACCAGAATTGGTTTGCCATATACTTATTTGATGGCATGGTTCGCCCTTCACTGCCCCTCCGTTATCCAAGCCGAAGAGGAACCCCAGAAGGTGCTCGCATGGCGCTTCTCCGTCGATTCGAGGGGTGTTCGTGGTCACGGACTTATATGGCGGCGGTCCGTAAACTACTGTGCCGTCATGACGTCTATAGCCTTTTCTGATGCTTTTCCTACACTCGCGATGCAGGCTATGGTGAAGAATTTAAGGATGTAGGGGAAGGGCAGACGTCATTGAGTCGGGGAGTCTTCGAATGGCTGGTTAGCATCTGGCCATCCCACTTGTTGTATAGAAGTGGGGACACCTGTTACCTGGAGCCCTATATTCCGAGTCGGTTTGCCCGTCAGTTTGGATATGACCAACTGTATGTAGGCAATCCAAACAGCAGTCTGACCTTTATGGGGACCTCATCGATGAAGCTCGTGCCTGACGGTTCTTCATTACTGGCTGTACTGAGGCGCGATGTGCATGCCACTAAGGACTCCTAACCTTCTAATGACCCTGAGATTCTGCCAGTGATATAGAACCTCGAACTCGACACCCACTGAATTTTCTATTAATTCCTTTGGTGTGAAGTTGATTTCTCAGCGGTTAAAGCGGAAGGTCACTGAGAAGAGCGAGGGTAAGAGGGTCCGCGTTTCAGGCCTCGAGGAATTCATTGCTGTTGATGATAGCGAAGCCTCAGATACAGGAAGTCCTTGCCTTGAAGCGGACACAGGTGCTGAGGCTCCAGCAGTTGCTTCTGGTGGGGTAGGTATAGCCCCCATGGAACATGTTGATGTGGAAGAAGTGGAGGAAGAAGATTCTGACGTCCACTTCAAGCGAAAGCGGGAAGGCAAGGCGGATCTCGTAGGAAGAGGGTAGTGAAGAAGCATCGTCGCTACGCTCCCACGGTTATTGCAGAGGGTGAATCATCTGTAGTGCCGGCTCCTCCTGCTCCATTAGTCCTTAAGCTGTCATCCTGTAGGCAGACCGCTGGTAAAGCTGCTCCGGACCCGGGTATGATCAACTCCGTTCTTATAATACACTCTTATGTATTTCAGACTGCTCATTGTTTACTTTATGATTCAGAAACTGAGGTGGTGAAAGACCCGAGAGCTGAGGCTGCCGGAGAACAAGGGGAGCATTGTGATCCCCTGTTCACTTATAGAGAAGGCGATGAGGCTGGCTATTTCGCCGTCTCGGAAGAGTCTAGAGGTGATGCGGCCGATGTAGGTCCTTCGGGTGCTGGGACTTCAAAAGGAAGTCCCGGAGCTTCTAGCTCTTTTGGGTGGACCACAAAGGGTTCGGCAAGTAAAGGTGGGCCGGCCATCCGTGTTGACTCTGTCAAAGACTTTTCTATGGATCCTGAGGGGACTGAAGTCATTGTTGAAGGACTTCAGGGAGAGACTGCGGCCAAGGCAGTTAAGATGATACCATCTTTTGGTAGCATTCTGCTCTATCGTGAGTAATTTTCTTCTGATATTCATTACGCCTTGCTTAAACAACAGATGTTCCACCTCTTGGTGCATCGAGTTTGAGAGAGCCAACCAATCTTCCTGAGGGAACCGGGGGTGAAGCAAGTACTTCGACCGTGGCGGATGCTGCTGAGCTGGAGGCCTTGTATCACGGTCTGCCCTCCTATCAACCTGAACTGACAAGTGGAAGGGGGATTGAGGGAACAGTAGTTACGGAACCATCCTCACTTCCAACTATTTTAGAGAGGGAATCAAATGGGAACAGGTCCTTTAGGATTTTTAGCAAATCCTCAGCTGTCAACGGGTTTGATATGCCTTTACCAACTACCGTTTAAGTCGGGCTAGCCATGCTATTCCCCTCAACATGATGAGTTGTCGAGGACTTATGTTGGGCTTAAAGGCCAACATTTTCCTCTATCCTTAACCATTAAAGGTGTTGGATCATTCGGTTACTGTATTCGTAACCTTGATTCTTCTTTGAGACAACCAGTGTATGATCGGCTCTATACTAGTTTACGGTCGTATGATCTCGTTTGGAGGAAGAGAGGGGCGCTCGTTCTACATATCTTAGATTTGAAGGTCTTGATCAGAGGTGTAATGTTAACTTGATCATGAGAAGGATCCTTATCAAGGATAATACTTCTTAAGAACTTGCCATTGATCGGCATCATAAGTAAATCACCATCTGAAGTCATATGGCGATATCCTCCGTTTGAATAGACTGTTTCTATTACAAACGGTCCCTCCCATTTGGGCTGAAATTTGCCTTTGGTTTGTACTTCATGATCATTGGTCGTCTGACGGCTAAAACCAAATCTTCTTTCTGAAAGACTCTTTGTTTGACTTTTTTATTGAAGGCTTTTGAGATCCGAGCTTGATACAACTCAATATGCTGCTGAGCTTGTAACCGCTTCTCATCTAGGGCTTCGAGCTCTTGAAGACGCAACCGATCATTGTCCTCTGATGTGATCTTAGTGATCAGAGCGACTCGTAATGACGGCATCTGGATTTCTAACGGTATGACTACACCCGTATACTAGGAAAAGAGGCGTATTGCCTGTCGGGGTCCGAACCGTGATTCGGTAGGCCCAAAGACATTCACTAAGCTTCTCATTCCAATCTCGCTTATTCGAGGAGACAAACTTTTTAAGTAACTTAATGATTGTCTTGTTGAATGCTTCCGCCAAGCCATTAACAGTGGGATTATAAGCAGTTGAAGCCACATTCTAAATTTGGCACTTATCGCAGAATCAATAGAATACCTGGCTTATGAACTGGAGGCCGTTATCATGGATGATCTGCCTAGGGACACCAAATCGATGAATGACGTGGTGTTTGATGAAATTAACCACGTTGGAAGTTTTAACTTCAACCAGTGGTACAGCTTCTGCCCACTTTGAAAAGTAACCGGTTGTTGCTAAGATAAACCAGTGACCTTTTGTTGAAGAGGGGCTGATTGGCCCTACGACATCGATTTCCCATACTTTAAATGGCCATGAAGCAACAGTTGGGTGGAGCAACTACGGAGGCTGGTGTATGAAGTCCGCATGGATTTGGAATGCTTTACACCTTCGCGCATATTGGATGGCGTCGGCTATCATGGTTGGCCAATAATATCCAAGCCTATGCAATCTGTCTTTCAGTTTTGGACCTGGCTGATGAGCTCCGCATATGCCATCATGTGCTTCTTTAAACACTTCCTGTGCCTCTGAATTAGAAAGGCAATGGCCGAGGACACCGTCATATGAACGACGATAAATATCTTCAGAGTTGGATCATAGTAAAAATGGAGAGACCTTCGTCTGATAGATGCCGCTTCTTTAGGATTGTCTGGCAGCAGACCATGTAGAGTATAGTCGATGAAAGGAAATCGCCAATCTCTCAGCTCAAGATCCGTCAAAATATTATAGACCTCTCTGGTTCTTAACATATGTTTAGAGTAGACAAGGTGTCGAGTCGCCACTATAAGGTGATACTCAGTGTCGACTGGCAAGGCTAGCGTTATTGCTAATGCAGCAAGAGCATCCGCCTTAGTATTCTGAAATCGAGATACGTGCCCGATGTAAAAGCCATCAAACAGATTAGCCATTTCGATGACTGCGTGATAATAAGGCACCAAATCCTCGTGACGGACCTCATATTCGCCTTTAACCTGATTGATAATCAGTTTTGAATCGCCGTAAGCTTTAAGGTAGTGTACCCCCATTTTGTGGGCAAGCTGAAGACTAATAAGTAGAGCATTGTATTCTACCACATTGTTGGAGCATGATTCCGTCAGAGAAAATGCTCTGGGAAGGACATGATTTTGTGGAGAGATAAACACAATCCCCACGCCGGAATTGATCCTGTCTTTAGGGCCTATTCGTGATGCTCCATCGAAGAACACCTGCTAAACTTCATCCTCTGAAGTTACATTGGATTCGAAGACTTCATCTGGAATATCTTCATGAAGTTTTGAGTTTTCGGAATCGGATGAGCAACGAAGAACTCTGCAAGGGCCTGGCCTTTAACCGCCTTTTGAGGGATAAAGAGCATGTCGTATTGAGACAAAAGAAGTGCCCACTTAGCTAATTTTGAATTCAATGATCCTGGCTTCTGTACGCGCCGGAAAAAAGAAAAGAGGTGCTGTAAAATTTCCTTGAATCAGATGAAAAATTACAACAAAACTGTTTCCCTTCCAGTTACAAGGGAGGGAGGATGTTGAGTCTTGAATGCTCCCTTTGTTTAATGCTGGGTTCTTCGTGTGGCGGTGGAGAGTGAATCTTGTTCTCCGTTGACCGGATGACCGTCGGGATCGTCAGGGAATCTTCTCTTTGGCTGGTAGAGGGAGTAGCACAGCTCTGTCTACCAAAACTCTCAAAGAGAAGGTAGGCAAAGAGCAGCTTGTACGCAGCAAGCTTGACGAAGAGTTGAGCTCTCTTTCTCCTGTTTCTGTCTTGTTGTCGTCTAACTAAAGAAAATCTGACCCCTTCTTCAATAGCGACGGGGCTATTTATAGGGGTTCCAGGGTGAACGTGCCCCCTAAAAACGCTCCACAACGAGGGGCTGACCTCCCCGCTATGTGGGCGGCGACTGGCCCCATAACCAGGGCGGTTATAACCGAGACGCGGGTGTCGAGCCCATGCGCCTTGATGTTGAGACGCGGGTGTCGAGCCCACGCGCCTTGATGTTGAGACGCGGGTGTCGAGCCCACGCGCCTTTGATGTTGAGACGCGGGTGTCGAGCCCACACGCCTTTGATGTTGAGACGCGGGTGTCGAGCCCACGCGCCTTAATGTTGAGACGCGGGTGTCGAGTCCACGCGCCTTGATGTTGAGACGCGGGTGTCGAGCCCACGCGCCTTGATGTTGAGACGCGGGTGTCGAGCCCACGCGTCTAGAACTTGAAACTCTGCTTTTTAATGGCTTGTCTTTTAATGATTTTAGACAGCCTACAGAACCCCCTCCAAAGTTTTCGATATTCCGCAGTTAACTGGGACGGATTTCGAAATACTTTGGACTCTAGCTGAATTCACCTTTATGACTGGACTGTTAATGCTCTGGGTTTGATCTTATCTGGAGTTGGTCTTCGTGAGTGTACTGTTGAACTCTTTGAGGCCACCAGAGTTGATCGTGTTGAGTGTCTAGATACACAGTCTAAACCTCCCCGATTGCTTTTAGTCTGTCATGGACGCGCTTTAAGCCAGGAGTGGATGATCGTCTGCTTGTGCCAGTCTACTGTTGAACTGATTTGCAGAAGTAAGGACTGAACGCCAGTTCTTTTTGAAGAGCAGAGATAGTACTGCTTTACAGACGCGACTTTCATGGGTGCGTCTTTTGGCAAATGAAAAACGCGACTGATCTTCCATAAAGCAGACGCGATGTTCAGCCGGGCTAGAAAGACGCGAACTTCTTAGAGAGACGCGACTTTTTGAATGCATTTATGGCGGTGATGACGGGGCATGTCCATCGAAGAGGCGCGGCCGTCGGGTGCGAATCTGTGCCATGTCATGATTGCACTGCCAGTTGGCCTGGGGAACCGACGGGACATCACCTTTTGACGCGCGGACTTCCCGGTTCATTAAATGATCTGTCCACGTGTCAAGCGATGACTCGCTGCAGAGCTAATCGAGCCACGCGCCGCGTATCTTCGTGAATCCTTGTGCCTATAAATGGCAACAGTCAGAGAGATGCCTCTTCTTCTCCGAGCGCATTTGTTTAGAGTTTTTAAGAAAAAGAGTTCTTCTTTCTCTGTTCATCTCCATTACTGGATTCTTAATCACCAATGGCACCTAAGACCAAGCCAACCGCATCCTCTTCAAGAGCGACCGTCACCGAGGCCCAGAGGGGCGGTTCCTCCGCGCAGGAAGTCCTTTTCCCAGGTATAACGCCGTTTAGGCTTGGACTTCACCATTACTGGAAGCTCATGGAACCCCAAAAAGATATCTTTTGGAGGAGAACCATTAACACAGAACCGTGTTTGATTCTCAGACGCGGTCTCAGACGCGGTCTTTGAGTTGATAACCAAGGCGCAGGTTTGATGACCCGGTGCCAGCGAGTCCTGCATTTCAGATTTTTCACTTAGAATATTTCTAATTGTGAAGGGTTCGGACGCGGACTTGAAGATTTTTCATCAGGTGCAGGTTTTTGATGAATCTTGCACCTGAGCCCAAGTACTTAGAGATTTTTCATAAGTCTTGGTTTGCAAAACGCGGATTTGATCCCGCGGGTCTTACGCCTGGATGCGGATTTGCAGGTCTGGATGCGGATTTGATAATTCCTGCGTCCAGTATTTCTTCTGCGTCTGGACGCAGATTCGCAGGTCTGGACGAGGATTTGATCTCTTGATCACAATCTTTGATTAACTGACTGTGATTGCTGAACTTAGGTGAGACTAAGTTCTTTAAATGAAACGCGGCGTTTGACCCATAGGACCTTAGGCAGAACTAAGCCCTTTTGATGAGACGCGGCATTGGTTCATAGGGACTTAGGTAGAACTAAGTCCTTTTGATGAGACGCGGCGTCAATTCATGGAGAGACGCGGTCATCAGTTCATAAGAACTCAGATAGAACTAAGTCCTTTTGATGAGACGCGGCGTCAATTCATGGAGAGACGCGGTCATCAGTTCATAAGAACTCAGATAGAACTAAGTCCTTTTGATGAGACGCGGCGTCAATTCATGGAGAGACGCGGTCATCAGTTCATAAGAACTCAGATAGAACTAAGTCCTTTTGATGAGACGCAGCGTCAATTCATAGGGAGACGCGGCGGCGTCAACTCGCAGAGAGAAACGCGGCTTTGAGTAACGCGAGTCTGTCCTGCCAATGAAGACGCGACTCGAGCGGACGCGAGGGACGCAGCCTTGTGTATTTCCCCTTAATCTCAGAATGGACTAAGTCCTTTGCTGAGTCAAGTGCTTTCCCTTAAAATGGGCCCTGTTTGCTGAAGGGACGCGATTCTGAGTCACGCGGACTTTCCTTTGAAACGCAGGTGGACGTCATTCATTCTGAAAAAGGAGACGCGGGTTCCAGGACGCGGTTTTCCCATCTGCGTATCGATGTAACTTCCAGACGTTACATGCGGCCTGACATAAAGATTTTATGAGATCTTTGAACGTCAAGTCTTCACTGACGATTGAACGTCAAGTCTTCACTGACGATTGGGAAACCGGGTCATCCGTTGTTTCCCGAAGCAGTTGTCCACGCGTCGGTTCTTCATTGGACTTGGGCGTTAATACCCTTTAATGTAAAACCGGTGTTGGCGGTTGTAGACCAGCGTCTTCAACGTTTCCCGAAGCGACCCTCCACGCGTCAGCTTCCCATTGGACTTTGACAATCGTGCGGTCATTAAGGCCGACGGTTCCAATTGATGAACCATTAATGACGGTTACCAGGAGCGGCCTATAAATAGGGCTCGCCTTCTTTAGCAGTCCCAATCTTAGACTATTTTCCCTTTTAAGAGAACGATTGCTCTGAGAACTTCCGCCTTCTTCAGAGTTTCTAACAGGGGTACTGTCTTCATGGATGAAGACGACTCCGGGGAAGAAGATGACCCAGAGCTTTCATGCTTCTGTTTGGTCTCTTCAGGACAAAGTGTCTCTCTGATCATCTTCCATGTCCATATTCTGATGCAGAGAGTTAAACTCTTGACAGAGGCCTCTGCTGGTATGCCGTCCCGACTAGCCGTGATGTTTCTAGTCCACCCAAGTTTGCACTTTGGCATCATCATCATCTGGATTTCCTCATGAAGTCTGAGTTGGTGCATTCCTTCTGGAATTTGCGCCGCCGACTTAAACTTCCCTGGACGCGAGTACAGAAGTCTTTGGCACTTGGTGCTGCCTTTGCTCATGAAGCTCGCGTTTTAAGGCCACTGACTTGGATGAATTCGAACTCGGGCTGAAGGTTTCAGACCCGAATTTTGCAACCCCTGTTCCCTCGACAGGGAGATGGCAATTTTCGGCGTCTGAGCCCTTTCGCGCCTTGTGTTTTTGGCGCGGGCGCAAAAATGAGACCGCGTTTGAATCCTGTGTGTGGCACAGTTTTGATTCGCGTCTGCTTCTGTTGACGCGATATTTTGACTCACTACGCGGGCTCATTCCCGCGTCTGAAGTCTTCGACAATAGCCGCGTCTGTCACTTAGTTTTCTTTGTTGAAGTATACTAAGTTTTAGATTTTCTAACCCCTTGTTTATTCCTTGTAGGTAGGCTTGATTGTCCTTTTCAGGTTCGCTGGGCCCCTGGAAGAATATTCCGGTCGGCAAACTCGTTCGATGTTCATCTACAAGGGAATATATTATGGTCCTCGTCGTCTACAAGGGAATATATTATGTCCCTGACGAGGACTTAACCCTCGCCAAGGTCTCTTCAGATCCACTGCACCAGTCATGCCTGCTGGTAAGGGATGGTCAGGGAAAGTATGGCGGCGAGGAGGTTACGGTGGATACAGTGGCAGATAGGATCCTCTTCCTCTCCCACTCCAGAAGTGACATCAAGGACACTCCATGTTCGTTGGATGGCCTTCTGGCGAAAGAGATGCTCATGAATGAAGGGTTGCATGGCTTTCTGCTGCCACCGGACCTCAAGAACACTATTGCTCTTAGCTTAGTCAGCTAGGGCTCTTCCGATGTTTACGTCATGCACCATAATGCAACCGGCTCCAATTGTCGCCACAGTTTGGCACTTCTTCAAACATCGTGCACTTGGAATTAGATGCAGCTTCAAGGAGTGAGTACGGCCTCTGAGAGAGAGAGAGAGGAACTTCTTTGTACTCCTTAATTGTAACACTCAATCTTATTGTATAAGAGAGCGTTTTAACTGTAACACTCAATCTTATTGTATAAGAGAGCGTTTTTAATGTAACACTCAATCTTATTGTATAAGAGAGCATTTTGTATCACTTTCATATGCCTGGAAATAAATAAAAGTGACACTTTTCTTTTTGCCTCTTTCATTGTCTTGAACTTTTTGTCTTCAGTTAGACTCATAGAAGTAAAGAATCTTTGACTTTGTCAAAATTATGATGATAATCTTAATAAGTCAAACTTTGTAGGGAAAGATCCTATTTCAGGAACTCTCACAATACTGTCAGAGGTGTAATATTAACTTGACAGAGATGAAATAATTTTTGGTGGACCTGCCACTTTATAAGAGAAAGTGACAAGTAGAATTGGTACCCCCAGGGAGGGTGAACTTATATCAAGTGTTTGGGATTAACTTGATTGAGCTCAGCTGGGGATTTGATGGAAACACTGTTGATGGTGTAGTATTAACCTAACAATGCTTTTAGGTAGACTTGTTATTCTGTTGAAGAGAATAACAAGTGAGACTAGACTCGTGGGGAATCTAGGAAAGTTTGTTACCGTTAGAGGTGTGATATTAACTTAACGGGTTGAAAGTGTCTTGTCAGAAGTGTAATGTTAACTTGACAAGGATGTGAGTCAGAGGTGTGATATTAACCTAACTCAGAAGTGTCACTGTCATAGGTGTAATGTTTAACTTGACAGTGAGGGTAATGCTAGAGGTGTAATGTTGAACTTGGCATTGGTCATCTCGGCTTGTATAAGGAAGTCCGAGGGAAAGTCATGGCCATAGGTGTATTGTTTAACTTAGCAATGACTTGATGCTAGAGGTGTAATGTTAACTTAGCATCATCCATTTCAGCTTCGATATGGAAGTCTGAAGAAAAGTGACTGTCAGAGGTGTAATATTAAACCTGACAGAAACCTGATTACTGTTTAGAGGTGTGGTGTTAAACTTTAACAGTAATTTGTCAGAGGTGTAGTATTAACTTGACAAAGATTGACTCATGATAAGAGCAATTTGAGGACCTGTCATTCTATTGGTGAGAATTAACAAGTGAAAATTTGAAGTGCCAGAGGTATAGTGTTAACTTGGCAAATTTGAAAGTTTGATACTCCGTGTAGAGTTGACAAACAAAATTTGTACTCGACAAGGAATATTGAAAAGTTTCCATTACCAGAGGTATAGTGTTAACTTAGTAATGGTTGTATTTTGTAGACCTACCATTCTGTGGATGAGAATTGGTAAGGGATTTTGGAGGAAAGAGTGGAGCCAAGTCCACTTAGGATTTTTAGCAAACCCTCAGCTATCAACGGATTTGAGGTGCCTTTACCAACTACCGTTTGAGTTGGGCTAGCCATGCTATTCCCCTCAGCATGATGAGTTGTCGAAGACTTATGTTGGGCTTAGAAGCCAACATTTTCCTCTATCCTTAGTTGTCGGGGCGTCGGATGTTATAATGAAGAAATTCTTCTTACTTTGATCAGAGGTGTACTTTTAACTTGATCAGCGGAAGAATACCATCTAAGGATAGTATTTCTTCAGGAACCTGCCATTGATCGGCATCATGAGTGTATCGCCATTTGAGGTTATGAGGCGATATGACCCATTTGAGTAGACTGACTCTACTACAAATGGTCCTTCCCATTTGGGTTGGAATTTTCCTTTTGTCTTGCGCGTCATTATCATGGGTCTTCTGACGGCTAAGACAAGATCGCCTTTCTTGAAAGTTCGCATTTTAACTTTCTTGTTGAAGGCTCTGGTAATACGAGCTTGGTAGAGCTCGATTTGTTGTTGGGCCTGCAGACGTTTATCATCTAAGGCCTCCAGTTCCTGGAGTCGCTGTCGATGCTTCTCCTCTGTTGTCATCTCCGCTGTCAAGGCGACGCGTAGAGATGGAATTTGGATTTCCAGTGGGAGCACGGCTTCACACCCGTATACCAAAGAAAATGGCGTAGCTTTAGTTGGGGTTCGCACAGTTGTGCGATAGGCCCATAAGCATTCACCTAGTTTGTCGTCTCAGTCCCGTTGACTTTTCGAGACGAACTTTTTGAGAAGCTTACCAATGGTCTTGTTGAAAGCTTCTGCTAGGCCGTTAGCGGCAGGATAGTATGCCGTTGAGGACACACTCTGGATTCTGAACTTAGCGCAGAATCTCTGGAAAGCCTGGCTGATGAACTGGGGTCCATTGTCATGGACAATTCGCCGAGGTACACCGAAACGGTAAATAACGTGATGTTTCATGAACTTGATCATGTTCGACGATTTGACCTCCTTCAAAGGAATGGCCTCAGCCCACTTAGAGAAATAATCGGTTATTGTCAAAATGAACCGATGTCCTTTTGATGATGGTGGGCTGATAGGGCCAACCACATCCATCCCCCACATTTCAAATGGCCAGGTAGAGGTTGTAGAGTGGAGATACCCTGATGCTTGATGGATGAAATCCCCATGCACTTGACAAGCGTGGCATCTTTTAGCATAGGTGACGGCGTCGGCAACCATCTTGGGCCAATAGTAACCCAATCTTTGGAGTCGATGTGCCAGTCTTGGGCCAGGTTGATGGGCTCCACACATACCGTCGTGGGCTTCTCTCAATACCTCTTGGGCTTCTTTTGGTGAGAGGCACCGGAGCAAGATCCCGTCATGCGATCGACGATACAATGTTCGCGTAATCGCATTATAATAGAATTTGGGGGCTTTCTTTTGAATGGCAGCCGCCTCTTTGGTGTCTTCAGGCAGAATGTCGTATAAGACGAAATCAATGTAGGGGAATCGCCAGTCTTTAAACTCTGGACCGGTTGACAATTCCAGTGCTTCTTTGCCTTGACAATCTCCCTTTGACTCCTGATAGCCCTCGAGAGCATTTCTCGGGCAATATAGGTCGTGGCTGTAGACGAATATCTTCTCCATTGCTCCAGCTGGAAGAGCTAAGGAGGCCGCGAGGGATGCGAGTGCATCCGCGTGCGCATTTTGCCTGCGCGGTACATGGTCGATGTAGAAGCTTGTAAACCCCTCGGCCATGCGGATAGTTGCGTTGTGGTAGGGTACTAGGTCCTCATGTCTGACTTCGTACTCCCCGCAAACTTGGCTGATGATGAGTTTAGAGTCGCCGTATGCCTCGAGATTTTTAACGCCAATCTCATCGGCGAATTGCATCCCAATCAAAAGAGCGTTGTACTCCGCCACATTGTTGGAACAAGGCTCAGTTAATGAGACAGCTCGGGGAATCACATAATTTTGTGGGGATACGAGTACTACTCCTACCCCCGCTACTACGTGTCCCTTTGGGCTTGTTCTTGATGCACCGTCGAAGAAAAGTTGCCATACTTGACTTTCGAACGATGTCTGAGTCAGGCAGACTTCAGCAACTTCATCTGGGATATCCTCGTAGACTTTGGCTGCCCTCGGATCTGGGTGCTCAGCTAGGAAATCCGCCACTGCTTGTCCCTTAATGGCCTTTTGTGGTAAAAAGTGCATCTCATATTGGGAGAGCAATATGGCCCATTTTGCCAGCCGGCCGTTTAATGATGAAGGCTTAGTCATAAGTAACCTCAGGGGGTTGACTTTTGATATGACGTTTATAGTTTGGCCTACCAGATAGTGCCGCATTTTCTGAATAGCGAACACTAATGCCAAACATTCCTTCTCGATCGGGTTATACCGATGTTCGGCTCCGATCATTGTTCTACTCAGATAGTAGATTGCTTGCTCACGTTCGTGATCATCATTCTGAGCTAATAGAGCTACCAAAGAATGATCCATTGCCTGGACGTACACCAGGAAAGGCTTTCCGGATACCGGAGCTGCAAGGACTGGTGGTTGGGTGAGGTATTGCTTGATTTCCTCGAATGCTTGTTGGCAAGCGTCATCCTAAATGAATGAGACACCCTTCTTCATTAACTTAGCGAAGGGTTGGCATCTTCCGGAGAGGTTTGAGATAAACCTGCGGATGTACGCCAATCGTCCCAGCAATCCCCTGAGTTCTTTGAGATTTCTCGAGGGTTGCATCTCCTGGATAGCGCGAACCTTTTCCGGTCCAAGTGAATTCCGGTAGATGTTACAACAAATCCTAAGAATTTGCCACTGGCCACCCCCAGGAAGGACTTTGTGGGATTCATCTTCAATTGATGAGCCCGCATGATGTCGAAGACCACCTTCAGGTCCGCTATGTGATCACCTTTAGTGCGGCTTTTTACCGCGATGTCATCAACATAACATTCCACCATTTTGCGTATTTGCTGATGGAAAATGGCATTCATGGCCCTTTGGTATGTTGCCCCTGCATTTTTCAGTCCGAAGGGCATGACGGTGTAGCAATATACCCCTAGAGGTGTCCTGAAGGAGGTATGCTTTTCGTCATCAGGATACATTTTGATTTGATTGTATCCTGAGAATCCGTCCATGAAGGACATTCGTTCGAATCCACAAGTATTGTCAATCATGACATCTGTGATCGGCAATGGGAATTCGTCCTTGGGGCAGGCCTCGTTTAGATCGCGGAAGTCGATGCAGATCCGGATCTTCCCATTCTTCTTGGCGACGGGGACGATGTTGGCTACCCAGTCGGGATGTTGTTCTTCCCTGATGAAGCCAGAATCAATAAGTTTTCTGACTTCTGATTGAATTGCCTCCATTATTTCTGGACGAAACCGTCGCTGCTGTTGTTTGACAGGCTTTACGTCCTGATTGATGTTGAGGCGGTGCATAGCCACCTGAGGATCGAGTCCTGGCATGTCCTCATAATTCCAGGCGAAGATGTCTATATACTCTTGTACAAGAGATATTAGATCCTTTTTCTCCGAAGGTGACAGGCCGTCACTTATGAAGATGGGCTTAGGGTTAGCCTCATCTCCTAGGTTGATCTGAACAACCTTGTCTTCTGTGGGTGGCTCGCGCTGTTCAAAGTGAGTGTCCCAAAGAGCATTTAAATGTTTGATCCAAGGATCTGTATCAGATTGGATCATTTCTTCATTTCCATCTTCCAGGTGGCTTGTCGAAACCATGTTCACTGAAAGTTCCTTGAAGATGTTGCCGACACTGACATCTGACTCCCAAGATGATGTGTCTGAAGAGTAATCGTTGCCCGACGATTCTTGAGCATCGGAGGCTGATGGGACCGGAGTTGATACATAGCCCAACCCCCGGCGCGTCCGATGATAATAATCCGGGGCCTTCCCTTTCGGCACAAAGGATCGAAGCAGCATCCTCCTTCCTTTGCCGAAGTTCAACCCGGGTCTGTTGGTCAGGTCGTACCCCATGCATCTCATCATTTTGAGTGCTTTTGGTTCATAATGACCGAACTGAGGGGATTCCTCCTCGCCTTTCGATTCTTCGCGGGGCGTTAGTTCAGACGAGATTTGCCAAAAAGAATTGGTTTTTGGCCTTTCCGTCTTGCTGGAACCATAAATATAGATTCTTACGCATTACCATTATCTTGGTATGTCTCGAAGGACGACTTCACTGGTACATGCAACGATGTCAAAGCATCTATTGCCGACCAGGGGTCATCGTCTACTTCGGTGCTAGTGTCTGATGGTACTGAATCAGAAGCAAACACAGAAAAATACGCAAAATCTAAATCTTCATTAATATACCAACCGCCTACATCGTCGGTGGTATTATCAACATCGAGCTTATTAGTGCTCTTTACAAGTGGTTCTAACTCCCACAGGCACTCTTCTTTCTCGGGCTCGGTGTCAGCTTCGTTACCAGAGTCTGGCTCCTCTGGTCGCGGGACTTCATCCGTCTCCACCGGATCTTGGTATAGCAAAGAGTCGGTGAAATAATTCTCGACCCCTTTGAACGGATACCTTTCGGCAATCAACGTCTGCACCTTTCCACTCCCGTCAATGTATTTCATGACTTGGTGGAGAGTGGAGGGAACGATGGAGTTGCGGTGAATCCACGGTCGTCCCAGTAATAGATTGTAGGAAATGTCGGCGTCGATGACGTAGCATGTCACTTCCGACTTGAGGCTTCCAATCTGGCATTTGAGCTTGATTTTCCCCATCGAACGGGTCTGGTTGGCATTGAACCCATAGATAGTTGTCTGAGTAGGGCTCAAACGATGAGTAGGAATGCCCAGATGTTGCATGACCTGGCGAGGCATGATGCTCAACGCGGACCTTGGATCTACCTGAATGCGGTTCACCTCAGACGATCCAATATACCCTGTGAAATACAGGGGTCGATCATGCTTCCCTTTAACCTGCATATCATCTGCTGTGAAGGTAATGCAGGGAGCATTTGGGGAGGTGTGGAGGCAATCCTCTACATCTTCCTCCTTCGGCACCTGGGTCATGAAGACCTCGGCATTTGCCAGAGCTTCTTGTAGAGCTTCTCTGGTCGACTTTGATAGTCTGAGAAGTTCATACAAGGTAATGCGTGCCGGGATGTTGGCTAGTTGAGCCAGGACATCAAAGCGGTAAGGTGTCGTGGATCCTTCCGCCATACCTTTCGAAAGAACTCGAGAAAACCGAGTTTCTTTCTGTTTCTCCACAGGTTGTCTTGTGGAGGGCTTGGTTAGTTCTACAGCTGGTTGTGGAGGGACTACCGCCATCTCGCCATACTGCTTCAAGTACGGCTGTCCCGAACGGGTTCCCGCCATCGGTTGGTTGGGCTCTGCGGCCAAGACTATTGTTTCCTCCTCTGAGTCGGTTAACGAGGGAACATCAGTCTCAGCTTCTCGAGAGGAGGCACCCACCACATTGCAAGATGAGGCCTTTGCCTTGCCTTTGGATTTCCTGTTGGTCACAGTAGTCCATTGCTGTTCATTGACAAGGTCAGGGTGGACCCACATGATTTCCCCTTGAGGTGTAGGAACGGGTACCAAGCCTTTCGCTTGCTGCTGGTGAGGGTCTGTGTTGACCACTCTCAGCTCTCCTCTTGGGATAGGGACTACTCCAGAGGGTGTCGGGGGTTGTCTTCCGAACTGGAGAACTGACGTCACATTAGCCGTCACCTTCTTCTGCTCTGGTCGGAGTTTTAACACCTCCGCGTCAATCAGAGCTTGAAAGATGTCCTTAAAGACATAGCAACTTTTGGTAGGGTGCCCCAGCATCCTGTGGTACAAGCAATAGGTGGGATTGTCGGTCTTGCCGACTTCCTCGGGGCGCCGAGCTTCAGGGAGCTTCAGTCGGTTGCTCTTGTTGAGTAGTTTAAAGAGCGAATCGACATGTTCCTCCTTGAAGGAATATTGCTTGTTGGCGCGTGGCTGGCTTGAAGAGCCACTCGCTTGCCTGATTGAGGCTTGGCGGGAGATTTGGTCTCCGTTGCCAAATTATCCTTCCGCTTTGTTTGGAGGGATGTGTCTGGCACACGCCTTGTCGACCTTTCCGGCCTAGGCTTACCTTCCTCCGCTCTGACGCGGGCGACAATCTCCTCAGCCTGTTCACCTTGTTGGACTAATTGCTTCCAGGTGCGGCTTTCAGCAACTCCTATTTGAGCAAGGAGTGAGGTTTGGAGATTGTGGCGGCATGTTTCCACCAGGGTGGCCTGGGTCATGCCGCTCGGACATCGGAGTGCCACGTTCCGAAATCTTTCCACGAAAGACTTGACGGACTCTCCCTTTCACTGTTTAGTAGCCAAAAGGGTGGGCATCGTGAACAGCTTCTCCAAATCGCCCCAGTTCTTGATAGAACCTTCTGGGAGCTTCATGAACCATTCAAAGGCCAACCCTTTCAGGGTGCCGATGAACAGGCGCGCCAGGATGGCATCATTATCTACTACATTCCCAGTTTGGGATTTAAAGTTGTAATACCCCGTTTCCGGAATACGTACTTAGTTGCGTATTCAGCTTTTCGATCGTATTTTTCGATTTACTTCCCGTATTTGACCGATTTTAATTTCAAATATCATTTTCTAAAATATTAGATTTTATGAGAATTTCGGGAATTTTCTAGAATTTAAATGAATTTCTCCAACCGGTGTCGACCAGTGCCGCTGATCGATTCCCGAATTTTTATCTTACAAACTGTTTAGAATTCTAGAAGATTCTTTAAACATTTCTGCCTAGAATAATATTTCTTACTTAAATACTTTTTCTGAAGATTTTACGAATTTATGCAAATTCTGCCAGAGTCGGTAGAAGACTTCTTCCAGTATTTTTATTTCACAAACAGTTAGGAATTTCTAGAAAGTCCTTTAGGCATTATCTCTTAGAATCATATTTTCTACCTACATTCTTTTTCTGAGAATTTTATGAATTTATGAAATTTCTTTCGGAGTCGGTAGGTAACTGATTCGGGATTTTTAGCTTTAAAACTATAAAGTATTTCTTCTAACGGATTTCACTATAGGTCTTCATATATTATTATTGATTTTTGGTGAAAATTACGAGTCGTTCCGAAATACTTAAATTTCGGACGATTTCGATATTTTCCGAAATGTTTTCCCGCATTCTTGACTTGAACCTAGGAATCCGTGTTTCCGATATTTTCATTTTCCAAGACCAAGAAATATCTTCATTTATCAATTCTTTTCTTTTTCCCTTTTCCCTATTTTCCTTTCTTTCCTTCACAACCACAAGAATTCCATTTTTCCAAATTTCCATTTTCTCCAAAATTCCATCTCCACACATTCTCACCAACCCCCTCATTTAATACATCTCTCTCTCTCTTTCTCATGGCCGGCCACCATTGGCCAAGGGAGACACCTCATCTCCCCTATTTTGCACAAAACCCCTCTCAATTTCTTTATTTGCATTCCCTTTACAAAAATCAAACCCTATAAATCCTTTCCTTTACAATTTCTTTCTCTTTTTTTCACTTCAACAAAATTCTCACCTTCACAAAATCCTTCTCCATCTCCAACTCAAACCCTAACTCCCAAACAACACCCAAGTCTTCATCTCCATCTCAAGCAACTACCACTTCGTTGGATTGGGATCGTCCGCAAGATCGTCGAGGATCACTTCGGCGCTTTTCGTCAACCTCGAACTCTTCGGAACTCGTAAAAGTTTCACACAACCGATCGAAGTGAGTATATTTACTCACCAAGACTCGTAAATTCCTTGTATACTTGTGTTGATAAATCATGTCCCTTTGAGTCATCAAATCATAGTTTTAGACTACCAAAATCAACCATACAAAAATCTGTTTTTTTGACCAAACAGCAGCAGATTTCAGAACTTCGGTCGACCGGCCCAAGGGGGCAGTCGACCGATGTGCACAAACGTGCACAGTTTTGAGTAGGCGGTCGACCGGTTCACCAACCAGTCGACCGGTAGAAACCTGGAGCTCACGGCCCTGTATCGGTCGACCGGCAGTCGACCGACAGGCGACCGGTAGTTATATCTCCGGTCGACCGGCAGTCGACCGGAAGTCGACCGACCAAACCTGGAGCTCACGCATTTTGTCCGGTCGACCGGCAGTCGACCGGCAGTCGACCGTTAACCTGTTTTTGGGCAAAAATTGTTGTTTCTTTTATGAATTGGATTTTACCCTTGCTTCACATATGATATACTATTCTTGTTCATGCTCTATGATTTGTACTACATGACATGTTACTTGATGGACCTCATGACTTGTTACTTCTTGACTCGTTATCATATATTCTCATTTTAGGACTTGTTAAATATGAAATATCTCCATCTCTTCATGCTATCACTTAAACACCAAGCATGATACACTCGACTATTTTATAAGATGGACCAACTTACACATGGGACGGGGAAATATGCGGATATCGGTATGTGTTCGTGTTTACAGTGGTATTAGGTTAATTGTACAATTATATTCCGGTCTGACCTGAGGGCCTCCAGGGGACCGAGGGGAGTGCTTGCTCCCTATTCCTGAATACTGTCATGACTAAGGGCATACATAAGACCCTCCTGTTAGGCCTTGCGGCTGGTTCCGTCTTCAAGCAACGGAACACCCTGGACCGTGGTCCCGGGCATGTACGGGACCCACTGTAAACATAGTTCGTCGATACAACCGCTGTTTCCAATAACAAACTTGCTTTACTAGGATATGGATCTATGTGTTCTGGGACGCTGGGTCACATAGCTAGATATCACAGTAAGACAAGTAATAATAATTATAGACTTAATTTGTACATTCATTGCATTATGGCTTTACCTTATTATGTTTTCATCACTTGTTAGTCGATGCTATTTATTACTGTTCCATCTTCTTTATTCCTGTCCCTTAGCCACTTGGCTACAGTTGTTTACTATTATATGTCTTGATTCCTGGATTTGCATATTCAGATTCTGAGGCTTGGAACGAAGTGGAGCCATCTACAGAGGACCAGGCTTATTTCAGTAAGCAGGCTGACCAACTCTAGTTCCCTCGTGCCAGACTCTTCCTTTTGGCTCACGAATCTTCATCCATTACGTGAGCATCTTGTGTACATGTTTGTATATTGTCTTTTTGGACTTGGATATGATAAATAACACTTGTAAAGTGTATTACTTTATCATAGTTTGTATAACTTTGTACTTGTATCTTGTAAGTTGGCATATGAATACACCACGCTTTGTGTTGTACTCTGATTCCTTATTGTACTTTTATGCTTAGCGTATATACGTGGGGGCTTCTTCTGACCTACATATATACGTCGCAGTGACGTCCCCGTATCCGTGGAATCGGGCGTTACAGGTTGGTATCAGAGCTTAGGCTCTCACACCTAAAAGTACAATCAAGTGGCAAATTCTAGTAATTTGCGAATGCCAACTACAATGTACAGAGTTATCAAGTCCTTCTTGATTCCGTCCTTGATTCATTTCCTTGTGTTCTAAACTCCTTCCATCCATTTGTTTCCAATTCCAGTTATCCTATTCCAATTCGGTATGGAGAGACGATCGGGTCGTAACAATATCGGGCAAGTACCGAATGGACCTGTAGGAGGAGAGAATGCCGACGTCCTGAGAGTTATTCAGGCCATGATGGAGAACCAGCAGCAGCAGACTGAACTCCTCAGCAGGAGTTAGCAGCCCCGAAGGAGCAGAGACCGGAAACATTTCAGATTTCCGACGGCTGCAACCAGCAATTTTCACAGAGGAGAGAAGCCATTGGATGCTGAGCAATGGCTGACGGACACCACTGATTTGCTGAATGCAGCCCGTGTCCCGAAGGAGAACCAAGTAGAGGTTGCTAAGATTCAGCTGAAAGACATAGCTCGAACTTGGTGGTTAGCCGAGGAGGCCCGCTTGGAGAAGCCTGTCACTTGGGACACGTTCTCCAAGAGTTTCTACAGCCGATTCTTCCCTGCTACGGTGCAGAAAGATATGGAGGAGCAATTCATCAGACTCCAGCAGTGGAACAAGTCCGTGGATGAGTATGCCGCGGAATTCCTTAGACTCAGCCGCTTTGCTCCGTACATGGTGACGGATGAGGAGAAGCGAGCAAGCAGGTTTCAGCAGGGCCTACAGATGGACATTCAAATGTTCCTAATGCCCCATCATCTGAAGACCTATGCAGAAGTTCTCACCATCGCTCGAGAGGTGGAGCGTAGGTTTGAGAAGAAGCAAGGAGACCAGATGAGGAATCAGGCCACGAAGAGGCCGTTTGTCCCAATGGGAAGAGGAGGACCATACAGAGCAGCAAAGGTTCTGGCAAGACCACCATTCAGACCAGCTCCTTATCAGATGGCTCAATCAGGTCCTATCTGCAATTATTGTCAGAAACCAGGTCACACTCAGCAGAACTGCCGTAGAGCAAATGGGTTGTGCTTGGTGTGTGGTTCCCGAGATCATTCTGTCGAGGCTTGTCCACACAGGAGGATGGGGATTGCCAATCAGACTATGCCAGCACTTCCAGGACCCAGTGGACAGAGAGTGCTGCCAGGGCCACTTGGGCAGAGGAACTAGGGACCAGTGATGAGGAGAGCTCTCCCCCTTCCTCCACAGCAGATTGTTCGTCCAGTGCAGAGAGGAGCCAGGACTGCAGCAGGGCGTGGTAGAGGTCAGGCTTACAACCTGACAGAAGCAGAGGCTGAGGCTTCTGAGGAGGTGATTACAGGTAACATCAGAGTACATTCACTACCTGTTCTCGCTCTCTTCGATTCAGGTGCATCCCTGTTATATCTCAGATAAATTTGTGGCTTTACATTCTATACCTGTTAGATCATTAGACCACAAATGGGAGATAAGTACAGGGAATGGGGTAGTTATATCTTCTCAGGCTTGTACTGATTGTCCAGTAGAACTTTGTGATAAGATTTTGGCCATAGATATGCTCGTACTAGACACCAAAGGGTACGACGTAATCTTAGGCATGACCTGGCTCAGTCAGTACTATGCAGTTATTGATTGTAGGGAGAAGAAGATTAATTTCAGAATCCCTCATCAACCGGAGTTCCAATTTAGTGGAGAAGTGAAGTTGTAATACCCCGTTCCCGGAATACGTACTTAGTTTCGTATTCTGATTTTTGATCGTTTTTTTTTTTTTCGAATTGTTTCCTGTATTTATTCTGTGTCATGAATTCTTTACACGATTATTTTATATTAGATTTGGATTCGTGGACTCGGAGTCAGCGCTAGTCTGAGCCGAGGGCCCGATCATAGTATATTCTTCGATTTGGTATTTCTGACGTGTAGAATTGACCGATTTTAGTTTTAAATGTTATTTTCCAATATATTAGACTTTCTGTGATTTTCTGGATTTTTCTCGGATTAAATTGAATTTCTTCAAACCGGTGTCAGCCAGTGCCGCTGACCGATTCCCGGATTTTTATTTCCCAACTGTTTGGAATTTCATGATAGTCCTTTAGACTTTATTGTTTAGAATCATATTCCTTACTTATATACTTTTTCTAAAGATTTTATGAATTTGTGGATTTTCCGCCGGAGCCGGTAGAAGACTGATTCCAGTATTTTTAATTCTCAAACAGTTTAGAATTTCATGAGGGTTCTTTAGACTTTATTTCTCGGAATCATATTTTCTGTCTATATTCTTTTTCTGAGGATTTTACGATTTTATGGAATTTCTTTCGGAGTCGGTAAATCTTAGATTCCGGGATTTTTAACTTTAAACTATATAGTATTTCTTCGAACGGATTTCACTATTGATCTTTATATATTATTCTTGATTTTTGGGTAAATTTTCAGATCATTCAGAGATACTTGAATTTCGGACATTTTTCCAATTTTTGCATAATTCTATTTTCCACCTTGTCTTGCCACCTCATTTCCCACTCAATCTCCCACCTAACCCCACTAACCCTCTCTCCTCCCCATGGCCGGCCAAGTGGCATGGAGGGTGACACCTCATGCTTTCCCTTTTACACCAAACCCCCTCCTTTCTATACAATTCCCACCTCCTTTACAAATTCCAAAACCCATATAAACAAATCCTTGCATTTCATTTCATTTTTTTCTTCACTTCTCCAAAGAAGTTGTCTTCACCAAGCTCTCCAAAATCCCCTTTCTCCTCCACACAAACCCTAGCTTCAAGAAACCTAATCCCTCCACCTCCAACTTCAAGAATTCATCTAGGGCCTCACAAGGACTTCCTCTTCAACCTCCAACCTCCAAGGCAACACAAGGAGGAGCTTCTCCATCTCAAGCTTCAACAACCACTCATGGATTGAAGCCACCATCTTCTTCTTGGGTCAAGCTCCAATTGAACCCCTCCATGTGAGTTTCTTACTCACCAAGACCTATTTAACACCCCACATGCTAGTGATTGAGATCCATGTACACTTGTAGATAAAAATCACATTTTTAGGGCATCACAACACAAATCCAACTCTCCCATGTGAATATATTAATCACCATAGCTATTCTCTGTTTTAGTGTGCTTGTATTGGTAGATCAGGTCACCTTATACCATAAAAATCCTACCTTTAAGTTATTAGAACAACCCCCATAAAAAATCTGATTTTTCTGCCCTAATAATACAATCTGTTAAAGTCTGTCCAAAACTGAACCAGAATCTTGGGGTTCCTTTCGTAAGGATATTCAATAAGGAATAGGTCATGTAATATACCGTTAGAAAGCTAATCGAGTCTACTTTCCAACGGTTCATACCATGTCATCATCGGATACCTGTAACTTAAGCTATGACTGAAACATTGTAGGTTGGTCAAAACTGTCATGCTGCAGAATTCAGCACAGCTGATAGTTTTTTGAATTTCTGGAGCAGTTTGGTTAATCAAAACCTATCATGTAATAGGTCATTGGAAAGGTAGTGGAGTCTAGTTTCTAATAAATCTTTCCTCGTTCTATTCCTATACGTAGAATGAAAGTTACCATAAAAACTCCGTTGGTTACACCACTTACACTCCATGATTGTTATCATGTATCCCCATGTTAGGACTTGTTGATTGATGCTTATACCTCCACCTTATCATGCCTATGTATGGCCATTGCAATTACTTGTTTTATACTTGTATGTGCACCTTGTACTTAATGACCTATTAATTGAAGTACTACACCTCTAATCACTTCATACTCGATGTTTATGTATTGCCGCATAACTACTCGCTTTATTTCTATACTTATAACTTTTCCGTAATGTTCTTGTCTCTTAGTTTGTATCATGCATGACCATTGCCATTACTTGTTTTATTCTTGTACATGCACCTTGTCGGGTTATTATTACTACTTCCCTATTCCATAACATGCGTGGCAGACCCTTCGAGGTCGTTGAACCCTAAGTTGTTCTATGTTTCCACTTGCCTTGCTCACCTCGCCACTTATACTTCATGTATGGTTATCATGTATCCACATGTTAGGACTTGTAATTTGATACCTATATCTCCATCGTATCATGCTTATGTATGGACATTGAAATTTGCTTGTCTCATTCTTATATCTTGGTGCTTTGCTGTGTTATTATAGTTTCCTTACCCTATAACATGCGTGGCAGACCCTTCGAGGTCGTTGAACCCTAAGTTGTATCTATGTTTCCTTATGCCTTACTTTAACACAGCCTTGTCATGTATCTTTATCTACTTTTAACAAGATGTATATCACACAACACCTTATATGTGATCACTTGACCCACTGGCATGCTACCCCCCCCTTGTTAGACCCTATTGTTATATTATGATTGACCCGGTCAACTATTTATTCATGGTTTGTTTATGGCTTGCTATACATCACCACCTTGTCATGCTATCACCTAAACCAAGCATGATGTACTTGACTTGTGATTGTCATCTTTACGGGAACCTTGACTTGTTATACTGTATCATGATCAGTGACCTGTATTCCTGCTTTATATGCAGTGACCTGACTATATAGTACTTATGTACTCCTGATTCCTGATCATGACCTATTCTTGTTATTTCCCGTAAAGTGATATATCTTAATAAGCTACAACTTAAATGGGTATGGGAGGAAGTGATGGATGCCGGAATGATATCTTGCTTATAGCTTGGGAATATGATACATGATTACTTCTACGTACCTCTATAAGTATAGATGATATCTTGCTTATAGCCTGGGAATATGTTACATGATTGCTTCTACGTACCTCTATAAGAAGAGATATCATTTCTCCATCCACTTCCGATAACAAACCTCGAATAGCTTATATATGGATGTATGTGAGTTGGGATCGATACCGAGACACATACCTAGATATATGGGTTAAGCGAGTAATAATAATAAGTGTTCCTGTTACTTTTGTATGCACTTGGATTACGATAATGTGAGACGAAGGTATATATATGAGGGTTTCCTTGTTTGGATTATTCCTTCGATGTACTAGTCTCATGGAGTCGTAATCTGAAACCATACAACTACTTGTGCATTAATGTTTCCCTATGTGTACCTGTTATGGTTCCTATCATGATACCTGTTAGGTTATGATTCCAGTGATGATTCCGGTTACTTGGTTTTTGTCTTTCTCACTATGATGCACGTCTTTCTTGTTATGCATTCTCGTTATGATTATTGTATGATTTGCAACTCTGATTCTATATGCTTGGGATTGCTGTGGTATGAGACAAGGGTATATTTATGAGGGTTTCCTTGTTTGGATTATTCCTTCGACGTATTAGTCTCATAGGACAGTAACTTAAGCATATACAATCACTTTTGCTCGTAGTTAGCATTACATTGTTTTCCCGTTTCGTGATTATTATATTATACCACCCTTATATTCTATACTTGTGCTCTGACCCCTTCTCATGTCTCTTAGCCACTTGGCTTGCAGTTCATTGATTATTATAGGTCTTGACCCTTTGGATTTGCACATTCAGGTTCTGTAGCTAGATCAGAGTGGAGTTGTCCACCGTGGTTCGAGCTCTTCTTGCGAGCGACCATCCTAGCTTCAGCCCCTTGTGCCTGATTTCTTTTGACTCACAGGATCTCCATCCTGCTAGTAAGCCTTTTGTACTCTTGATGTATATTTTACTTTTGGACTAGGTTGTGATGACTGATACATGTATAATGTAATGTTTATCATATACTGTGATGACTTTGTATTGTACTTTATGTTGGCATATATGTGTGTATACCATGCTTTGCGTTGCACTCTGATCCTTTCTTGTTGTACTTTTGCTTAGCGTATATACGTGGGGCCTTTCCTGACCTACGTATGTACGTTGCAGTGACGTCCCCGTATCTGCAGAATCGGGGCGTTACAGGTTGGTATCAGAGCCTAGGTTCAGCTTAGGCTCTTACCTCCATAGTACAAACAAGTAGCAAATTCTAGTAATTTGCGGATGCCAACATCAATGTACAAAGTCATCTAGTCCTTCTTGATTTATCTAGTTCTCCTTGATTCCATCCTTCATTATCCTGAAATCCTTTCATTGTCTCAATTTCCAGTTATCCTTTATCGTCTCGGTATGGATAAGCGGTCGGGTCGTCGTGACTCTGGGCAAGTATCAGATGTTGCCCGTGAGGTAGAACGGCTGTTGGTGCAGAACGAGTCGATTAATAAGGCTTTGAAGTCGATGAAGATGACGGTGCAGTTGATGAATGAAGTGAATGAAGGAAGTACGACCAGGACAACCATTGGCCCAAAGATCAAGCGACCGTTCAACGTCCTCGTCCTGGGAACACATGCAATTTCTGCCATAAACCAGGACATTTTAAGAGGGATTGCTGGAAGGCCAAGAGATTGTGTTTAAGGTGTGGGTCAGGGAGACATATGATAAGGGATTGCCCGCACCGAAAGGTTGGATATGTGGGACCAGCTAGACCGGTTCGTCCAGCCCCAGCTTTTCCAGCCCCGCCACCAAGGAGGAATCCAGAACCTGTTCCACCCCAACCGAGTGACCAACAGCAGAGGGGAGTGGAAACTGGAGCAGATCAGAGTAGAGCTGAGGCATCAGGCAGTGCAGCAAAGCGTGTAGACCAGTGTCCGGATCCAGAACCTTAGGGATGGCATGGTAACCACTACCCCCATCCCTTGTATTTGAGTTGGTTATCATTCTGCATACATTCCCTTGTCATTCTATCATTGTTAATTCTGGTCCTTCTCGTATTTATCTTCTTCCCTGTTTTGATTTTATGATGCCTTCATTCGTGCCTTCGTCCCCTTTTGTGTTCAATCTACCCCTTACGAAATTGCGAGGACGCAATTTTTTGTAAGGTGGGTAGATTGTAATACCCCGTTCCCGGAATACGTACTTAGTTTCGTATTCTGATTTTTGATCGTTTTTTTTTTTTTTCGAATTGTTTCCTGTATTTATTCTGTGTCATGAATTCTTTACACGATTATTTTATATTAGATTTGGATTCGTGGACTCGGAGTCAGCGCTAGTCTGAGCCGAGGGCCCGATCATAGTATATTCTTCGATTTGGTATTTCTGACGTGTAGAATTGACCGATTTAGTTTTAAATGTTATTTTCCAATATATTAGACTTTCTGTGATTTTCTGGATTTTTCTCGGATTAAATTGAATTTCTTCAAAACCGTGTCAGCCAGTGCCGCTGACCGATTCCCGGATTTTTATTTCCCAAACTGTTTGGAATTTCATGATAGTCCTTTAGACTTTATTGTTTAGAATCATATTCCTTACTTATATACTTTTTCTAAAGATTTTATGAATTTGTGGATTTTCCGCCGGAGCCGGTAGAAGACTGATTCCAGTATTTTTAATTCTCAAACAGTTTAGAATTTCATGAGGGTTCTTTAGACTTTATTTCTCGGAATCATATTTTCTGTCTATATTCTTTTTCTGAGGATTTTACGATTTTATGGAATTTCTTTCGGAGTCGGTAAATCTTAGATTCCGGATTTTTAACTTTAAAACTATACAGTATTTCTTCGAACGGATTTCACTATTGATCTTTATATATTATTCTTGATTTTGGGTAAATTTTCAGATCATTCAGAGATACTTGAATTTCGGACATTTTTCCAATTTTTGCATAATTCTATTTTCCACCTTGTCTTGCCACCTCATTTCCCACTCAATCTCCCACCTAACCCCACTAACCCTCTCTCCTCCCCATGGCCGGCCAAGTGGCATGGAGGGTGACACCTCATGCTTTCCTTTTACACCAAACCCCCTCCTTTCTATACAATTCCCACCTCCTTTACAAATTCCAAAACCCATATAAACAAATCCTTTGCATTTCATTTCATTTTTTTCTTCACTTCTCCAAAGAAGTTGTCTTCACCAAAGCTCTCCAAAATCCCCTTTCTCCTCCACACAAACCCTAGCTTCAAGAAACCCTAATCCCTCCACCTCCAACTTCAAGAATTCATCTAGGGCCTCACAAGGACTTCCTCTTCAACCTCCAACCTCCAAGGCAACACAAGGAGGAGCTTCTCCATCTCAAGCTTCAACAACCACTCATGGATTGAAGCCACCATCTTCTTCTTGGGTCAAGCTCCAATTGAACCCCTCCATGTGAGTTTCTTACTCACCAAGACCTATTTAACACCCCACATGCTAGTGATTGAGATCCATGTACACTTGTAGATAAAAATCACATTTTTAGGGCATCACAACACAAATCCAACTCTCCCATGTGAATATATTAATCACCATAGCTATTCTCTGTTTTAGTGTGCTTGTATTGGTAGATCAGGTCACCTTATACCATAAAATCCTACCTTTAAGTTATTAGAACACCCCCATAAAAAATCTGATTTTTCTGCCCTAATAATACAATCTGTTAAAGTCTGTCCAAAACTGAAACCAGAATCTTGGGGTTCCTTTCGTAAGGATATTCAATAAGGAATAGGTCATGTAATATACCGTTAGAAAGCTAATCGAGTCTACTTTCCAACGGTTCATACCATGTCATCATCGGATACCTGTAACTTAAGCTATGACTGAAACATTGTAGGTTGGTCAAAACTGTCATGCTGCAGAATTCAGCACAGCTGATAGGTTTTTGAATTTCTGGAGCAGTTTGGTTAATCAAAACCTATCATGTAATAGGTCATTGGAAAGGTAGTGGAGTCTAGTTTCTAATAAATCTTTCCTCGTTCTATTCCTATACGTAGAATGAAAGTTACCATAAAAACTCCGTTGGTTACACCACTTACACTCCATGATTGTTATCATGTATCCCCATGTTAGGACTTGTTGATTGATGCTTATACCTCCACCTTATCATGCCTATGTATGGCCATTGCAATTACTTGTTTTATACTTGTATGTGCACCTTGTACTTAATGACCTATTAATTGAAGTACTACACCTCTAATCACTTCATACTCGATGTTTATGTATTGCCGCATAACTACTCGCTTTATTTCTATACTTATAACTTTTCCGTAATGTTCTTGTCTCTTAGTTTGTATCATGCATGACCATTGCCATTACTTGTTTTATTCTTGTACATGCACCTTGTCGGGTTATTATTACTACTTCCCTATTCCATAACATGCGTGCAGACCCTTCGAGGTCGTTGAACCCTAAGTTGTTCTATGTTTCCACTTGCCTTGCTCACCTCGCCACTTATACTTCATGTATGGTTATCATGTATCCACATGTTAGGACTTGTAATTTGATACCTATATCTCCATCGTATCATGCTTATGTATGGACATTGAAATTTGCTTGTCTCATTCTTATATCTTGGTGCTTTGCTGTGTTATTATAGTTTCCTTACCCTATAACATGCGTGGCAGACCCTTCGAGGTCGTTGAACCCTAAGTTGTATCTATGTTTCCTTATGCCTTACTTTAACACAGCCTTGTCATGTATCTATTTACTTTTAACAAGATGTATATCACACAACACCTTATATGTGATCACTTGACCCACTGGCATGCTACCCCCCTTGTTAGACCCTATTGTTTATTATGATTGACCCGGTCAACTATTTATTCATGGTTATGTTTTATGGCTTGCTATACATCACCACCTTGTCATGCTATCACCTAAACCAAGCATGATGTACTTGACTTGTGATTGTCATCTTTACGGGAACCTTGACTTGTTATACTGTATCATGATCAGTGACCTGTATTCCTGCTTTATATGCAGTGACCTGACTATATAGTACTTATGTACTCCTGATTCCTGATCATGACCTATTCTTGTTATTTCCCGTAAAGTGATATATCTTAATAAGCTACAACTTAAATGGGTATGGGAGGAGTGATGGATGCCGGAATGATATCTTGCTTATAGCTTGGGAATATGATACATGATTACTTCTACGTACCTCTATAAGTATAGATGATATCTTGCTTATAGCCTGGGAATATGTTACATGATTGCTTCTACGTACCTCTATAAGAAGAGATATCAGTTCTCCATCCACTTCCGATAACAAACCTCGAATAGCTTATATATGGATGTATGTGAGTTGGGATCGATACCGAGACACATACCTAGATATATGGGTTAAGCGAGTAATAATAATAAGTGTTCCTGTTACTTTTGTATGCACTTGGATTACGATAATGTGAGACGAAGGTATATATATGAGGGTTTCCTTGTTTGGATTATTCCTTCGATGTACTAGTCTCATGGAGTCGTAATCTGAAACCATACAACTACTTGTGCATTAATGTTTCCCTTATGTGTACCTGTTATGGTTCCTATCATGATACCTGTTAGGTTATGATTCCAGTGATGATTCCGGTTACTTGGTTTTTTGTCTTTCTCACTATGATGCACGTCTTTCTTGTTATGCATTCTCGTTATGATTATTGTATGATTTGCAACTCTGATTCTATATGCTTGGGATTGCTGTGGTATGAGACAAGGGTATATTTATGAGGGTTTCCTTGTTTGGATTATTCCTTCGACGTATTAGTCTCATAGGACAGTAACTTAAGCATATACAATCACTTTTGCTCGTAGTTAGCATTACATTGGTTTTCCCGTTTCGTGATTATTATATTATACCACCCTTATATTCTATACTTGTGCTCTGACCCCTTCTCATGTCTCTTAGCCACTTGGCTTGCAGTTCATTGATTATTATAGGTCTTGACCCTTTGGATTTGCACATTCAGGTTCTGTAGCTAGATCAGAGTGGAGTTGTCCACCGTGGTTCGAGCTCTTCTTGCGAGCGACCATCCTAGCTTCAGCCCCTTGTGCCTGATTTCTTTTGACTCACAGGATCTCCATCCTGCTAGTAAGCCTTTTGTACTCTTGATGTATATTTTACTTTTGGACTAGGTTGTGATGACTGATACATGTATAATGTAATGTTTATCATATACTGTGATGACTTTGTATTGTACTTTATGTTGGCATATAGTGTGTATACCATGCTTTGCGTTGCACTCTGATCCTTTCTTGTTGTACTTTTGCTTAGCGTATATACGTGGGGGCCTTTCCT